>SSNR01000042.1:743873-780592 GCA_006937965.1 Callopanchax toddi | reverse complement strand
GTGTGTGCAGGGTCCGAAATTAAATTTTTGACTCACCGGCCAAACGTATTTTTAACCGGCCAAAATTCTAAATGATTTAGATCTACCTAAAGCACGTTATTCTATAATATGATATTATGTTAGATCCAAACAGAAAGAATGACAACTTAATTAAACAATCAATAAGAAAAACTACTTTTTATTCATTTCAGATTTGTAATTTTTAGAAATAATTTTAAAGAACTCTTATTGAAATGTAGTCAGACTCCTTGTTTTCTCTGTCCATGAAATCTGGCCTTCTGCTGCTGACTGTGTTTGTGCCCCTGTAGCTTCATCGCCTTATTTCCTATGACAAATGAGTTGTCTCGGTTCTTCTTTCTAGTGTACTGGTGGAAAACGATGGAGTTCCTTTGCGCAAATACCGGTGTTGTGCGGAAATCTGTTCCCCTGAAATATTATGTTCCCCTGTATCGAGAGCGGATGAAACGCTCAGCGATTCTGTCAGTGATTAAAACAAAACAAAAAAATAAGAAGAATAAAAAAATGTCAACTTGTATTCTTTTATTTACTAGGAACTAAATAAAGCACCAACTTTGACATTATGTGTTGTAGAAATCTTTTAGAAGTGCTGTGACGCTCGCGGTTTGACATGAGGGAACAGAAAAATTCAGGGGGACAGACTTTCACACAACACCTGTTGTGCTGTAGCCAACATCAACATCAACTATCTCCACGAGATTTGTTTAAAGTGTGAGTGGTTTGAGAAATGTGTGCAATTATTGTTTTACTATAGTTTACATACTGTATGAGTTTTAGAAAAAAACATGGACAATATAGTTTGTATACACACATACAGGGTCCGAAATTAACACTCGCCAAATGCGACCAAATGTCTCCTCTTGGCGAGTAAAATTTGGAGCGTCATCCGCAACCAGGCGAGTACATTTTTGCACCAAATTAGTTCTGTTTATCAGTCGTCTTCGATGAATTTCGCTCCTCTCCTGCCTGCATAGGACGCACGCAAAACGGGAGAGTCACGCCCATCCCATTGACTGTTTATCAAGGTAGCAGCAGTTAGCTTTGTGTTAAAACTAGTGGCGAAACGTGGCGGTTTTGAACTGGAATCAGCCAGTCTTCAAAAATAAAACTAATCGAACTGGAAGAAAAAAAAACCACCAGCACCAGTGGCAACAAGAAGATTTAATGAAAAATGGCGAACTGGAGGTGGCGGTGGAGATGTTGTTTCAGATCAGATTTTAGCACAACACTGGAATCTGTCCAGATGAGCTGCACCATTTTCTGCCAGTAAGCTAAAAGAACCGTAACAAGTCATTTGTCATAGGAAATAAGACGATGAAACAGACTATGACCCAAATGAGACCGTAATGCTGTGAAACAAACACTGTCAGAAGCAGAAGGCCTTTTTTGTTTGTTTTTTTTAAATCAAGCAACTACACAGGTACAAGAGTGACCCCATGCTTAAAAACTTTCTACTTAATCCATCCTCTATATGGAATGCTATTCCCTCTTATATTTTCTCTAAACTAGGTCGTCTGAAGTTTCTTTTAATTTGCAATTGTGATATTCCCAAAATCCCCATAAAGCTCTCAAACTTTCACAAGCAGATGCTGCTTGCCTGGTCTCTCATTTTTAAACATAATTTCTCACCACATACTTGCTATATTTGGAACAACAGGTACATCACTCACAAGAAAAAGAGTTTGTTTAATGAAATTTGGTTTAGTAGTAATATTATTCTTGTTAATCAACTAATAAAACCCAATGGCCAATTTTATACCTATTATGAATTTATAGAAAAGTATCCTGTACCGGTATCTCCTAGGGAGTTTCTTATAGTGTTGAACCTTCTGGAATCAAAATGCTGTTTACAGGTCTCTCCTTCTCTGATTGTTTGGTGACTTATACTGAGCCCTGTCATACTTATGTTGGTAAAATATGCTTCTCTACTAAGCAATCACGTAACAAATCTATCAGAGGGCTTTTTCAACAGCTGTCCATCTCTACGTTATATCATATTGGAACTCTATTATTGATAATATTCCATGGAATAAAGTTTGGCTTTTACCCCACAAATATTTTTAACTAATAAAGTTAGAGAAGTTTCTTTTAAATTATTGCATAGGTATTATTACCCTGTTAAGTTTTTTATTTCTCAAAGATTTAAAAAGAATATTGACACCTGCTGTTCTTTCTGCAACGATCATCCTGAAACCATTACACACTTATTCTGGACTTGTACAAAAACTGAAAAATTTTGGTCAGATGTTTTAGACTTTCTGCAAAAAAAATGTTTTCCTGATGTTTCCTTCTGTTTTAAACATATTATTTTGGGGTTTTTTGATTACAGTGATAATAATACAAACTACATACTGAACTTAATTTTATTTTAGCTAAATATTACATTCATAAACGTAAATATACCCTTGCCATGCCTTTTTTATCTGTGAAATTAAAATATATGCTGACTCCATTAAAACTCAGAGAACTTAAAAGTTATAAAAATCTGGAATCTGTTTGAAGAATATAATTTAATTAACTGGTAATGTTTTTGTTTTTTTTCTTCACACATTTTTTTCTTTTTGTAATATCATATATCAGATTGTGCTTTGTACTTATTTTCAAATAGCCTACTGGTTTTGTACTTTGGCCCCTTTGTTTGTTCACTCTGTTCACATTTCTTTGTACTGTATTATCTTGATGTATACCACATTTTGCTAATAAAGTTTTTTTAAAAAACTTACCTTCAGATGATTGGCTGCATGTAACGTATGATGCACGTGCAGATATACACTATATATATGCCTCGCGAGCCACAAACCGTCATTTCCCAGCAGATTTCGTCCAGGAGACACGTAAGTGAAAGTCCTCAAAGCTGTAGTTTGAACGTTTAAATCTTGTCATTTACGGCTTTTTTTGTCTTCGAAAGCTAGCAACAACAAACATATAGCTTTGAGAATGGAAAAGAACCGGAAGAATTCGTTTTCCTTATCCGGTAGGCGGAGTTTTCTAGCTAGCACGGTAGTGACGCAGTTCGGGGGGGGGAAACACGTTTTTTTTTCTTTAAATAACCGTTAGATTAAAAAATCGTAAATGGTTAAATACCAGAATGTTTAAAGTAAAATTAATAAATAACGTTTTTTGGGACAAAAATGTATTTAAGGTCTTGTCAGAGAGTGGGCATTCCAGCTGTTTGTGACGCAGTTAGAAAAACGTTTTTTTTTTTTTTTACCTTTAGATTAAAGGTAAACAAACAAGGTCTCGCTAGCTATTTTACAGAAACACGTCTCGGTGAACTCACCCCTCCCGTCGGGTAAAATCCATACGCCAGCCTCCCGCCGACATAGGACCACGGTTTGCAAAGGTGACAAAGCAGAGTCTAACTCCAGCAGCTGAAACGTTCCCCCAGCTTTTCCTCTTTTCACCTCCAAACGTTTTTAGTTTTCTGCTAGCTGAAAAGGTGTTTTTTGGGGGGACTCTGGTATTTTTATCTTAAAATGTAAGCGCTAACAGCCGGCTCTGTCCTACTTCTACTTTCACTTCCGGGATGTTCTGCCCCAAAATGTGTCCGGGCGGATTAATGCCAATCCAAGCAGTGAGGAAATGCGGCAGACAGACAGCTGGATTGTCCAATCCTATCGTTCGGACCGAAGATAACGTTTTTAGAGACCTGCAGGACAACTACTTTAATAGGTGCGTTCGAGATGAGCCAGTTCTGCGCAGATTCGATCACCGGTGATCGGCGCCCATTGCATGCCGGTTAGATTTCTGTCCGACTTGACGCCGACTTGCTCTGATGTCATGCCTACGTAGGCAACGATAACCTCGTGAGATCAAGGCAGCCTCAGATTTTGGAGCAAGGCGCTGCAGTTGCTCTCCACCGGCTGCAAAACCGAGGGCATGACGGGAAACGCCTGGCTCTCACCTGATCTCAGATCTGATTGGTTCACGTTTTGATCCAAACATCCTGTGGCAGAATGCGAAATGTTATTTTTATATATATATATATTGTAAATACATGCCACGTTGATGATGTCAACTATAAAGGCCACAATGAGAAATGTGATTTGTTTCAGAGTTTTCAGTAGGGACTGTTTCCATTTTCTATAAAGTTCTAATAAAACTACTGTCTGATTTTTATAATCAGATCATTTAGTACAGAGCACCATCTTGTTTATTTTCTTTGACTGATATGATCTCTCTGGATATATGTATTATTTTGTTTACTTTAATGTTGATACTTTATATTGTTCACTCTTGAATTTATTTTTGAAATACTTTGAACTTCAAATAAAGATTTTGAAAAAAAAAGGAAAGTCATCTGCTATTACGGACATTAACGCGATATCTTCAGCCTTATCATCACCTACGAGCAACATTTAGGAAAATCTGTCTGACTTTTGGCCGCGCCCCCTGCTGCGTCCGCCTGTTCTCATCTGTTTTCCAGGCGAGGCGCAGTTCATCTCGAACAAGCCCATTGATTTCTTTCGGGGTTTTTTTAATCTCCACAATATATTTATGGCTATAATATACTATGTTGGAACGTTGTTAAGAGGCTTTAAAAAAAACGTTAAAAGCTACATTGTTTACCTGGCTACTGAGTATGGCTTTAAAAAAGAATAATTTTAAATGGTAAAATACCATAATGTTTAAAGTAAAATGATTAAATAATGTTTTTTTGAACAAAAAATAATGTATTTATTTATATTATAAGTGAATAAAGTATTTTATTCCAGAAAATGTGTGTGTGTGTGTTTATTAATGTGAGAGAGAACATGGTGTATTGGTCCTATTTTCAGTTAAATCTATCTGTCTCAAGCAATATATTTGATAAATTAAAAGATAATACTATGGGACAGTGTGACATGACTTGCTGTATGAAACTTATAATATTTTTTATTTTCTTGTTGTTTCAGAATGGCTCTTAGAGATCTCCTTAACAACAAAGGCTCATCACCTTATGCAGTGGTCCCGCTCCTCCACGTACGTGTCCTTGGACACAGGAACTGGCCAAAAACAATTGCATGGGAGTTTACGAAGGATTCGGCAAAAATTAAAATCCAAAAAAACAACAAAATGGTAGCGGTCACTGATGGGACAGATGTCACCACAGTGACCCTGCTAGAAGAATTCGGGGAAAAATTGGCCGTCCACAAAAATTACATACTGAAAAACTACATACTTAAGGGTGAAAGTGCACCCTTTAAACTGTTCATTTCCCGAAACACCACTATATACAGAAGCTATCCAGTGGAACTGGTTGGCGAGGGCCTCTTGGAAGAGGCCCAGCTCCAGCTGTATCCGCCTTCCCGACCAGTTCCACTGGAGAGCTGTGGAGGGGCAGGGGCCACTGCAAGTGGCTTTGTCACAGTGGAGGGGCTTATTTCAAGTGTAAGTTAATTCTCTAATGCCCATAGTAAAATGCTTACTATCAGATTTTACTATGCAATAGTTCACAGAATAAAGTGAATGAAACATTGCTTTGTCTTGATTGTAGGTAGGGAGCCCTGGTCCTAGAGAGTCGCAGCCCTGCTCGTTTTCCAACCATCTTTGTTGTTCCTGCTGTTGATTACCTGGATCAGGTGTGTTCAGACAATCAGTATGATCTGGTTTACCAGGCTACTTCTGATTGGCTGAACACACCTGATCCAGGTAATCAACAGCAGGAACAACAAAGATAGTTGGAAAACGAGCAGGGCTGCGGCTCTCTCTAGGACCAGGGCTCCCTAACCCCAACAGATTTCATTAACAAATCAATATAATTTTCTTTAGATCTCGCTTCTGAAAAAAGTCCGAGTTCGCAGCAATGAAGAGATCCCACAGAGGGAACTGACATTGAGGAAGGTAAAGACAAAAGCAAAAAATATTAAAGAGAGACAGAGACCTCCTTTAATATCACTAAAGTCTGTTTAAATGTTTCTGGCCTGTAAGTTGTCCTATATACTGTAATTTTATCAACATGTATGTTTTAACTTTCAGGGTGACAAGCAGGTGATGTTAAATCTGTGGAGAGAGTCCGCCGTGCACGAGGAGCTACAGATTGGAAAGTCGATCAAAATAACCCACCTGAAGTCAAGCCACAACGCATTTGGAAAAAAGCTCCAGTCCACCTCCTTCACTGAGATTGAGGTATGTTTATTGTTATAAACAGAATAATAAATGAGATTATCTACACACTGCCTTATTATTGATAGCTCCATATATGTCAAATTGAATCAGTTACACTGGGTCTTTTGTTTGTAAAGACACAAACAGTTCTAGGCATTTTAAATCTGGTTGACCTTAAAACGTTATCAGTTCTAGGCAAGGACAGCCTAACTGTAACATTCAGGTTCTGATCCCTGGTCTTAGTCCCGGTCTAGGTTCCGGCCATATCCCTGGTCCTGGTTTTGGTCCTTGTCTGGCTGGACTACTGGTCTCGGTTTTGGTTTTTGGCCCTGTTCTGGTCCTGGTACCGATTCAGCCCCTGATCCTGGTCTTTTTCTAGCTTTTGTACTGGGCCTGGTTCTGATACTACACCTGGTCCTGGTCTTTGTTCTTTATTATTGTCCTAGTTCTGATTTTGGTCCTGATTGTGACCCTGCTGTAGGTTTTGAGTCTTCTCCAGGTCCTTCTGATCTTGTTAGTGGTTCTGATCCTGGGTCTGATACTGGTCTATATATTCTGTTCCTGGTTCTGGTCTTGTCTCTGTCCTGATTCTGGTTCTGGACCCGGTTCTGGTCCCAACTTAGTCTCTGGTCCTGGTCCTATCCCTGGTCTTTTATGGCTGTAGTCCTGGTCCAGATTCTGGTGTTGATTGTGGTCCTGGTTCTGGTCTAGGTCTTGGTTCTGGTCCTGGTTGTGTTTATGGTGCTGGCTTTGGTTCTGGTCCTGATCTTGGTTCTGGCACAGGTCCAGATTCTGGTTCTAGTCCTGGTTCTGGTCATTGTTCTGGCCCTGGTCTTGTCTTTGGTCCTGGTTCAGATTCTGGTCCTGGTTCTGGATTGTGGTCCTGGTCCAGATTGTGGTTCTGGTCTTGATTGTGGTCCTTGCTCTGGTACTGAAGCGGTCATGTAACCTGACACCTTCTATTAAAATGCATAAGGTTAGTCTTAGCCAATAAGAAGGCTCGAGCTTCTCTGTTCCCTCCTTAGCAACGAGGATTCAGTCGCTAAAAGTCCGAGCAGAAGGTCTGGACTTAGCTAAAGTTGTACAGAAGTCTTTATTATAAAAGTGAGTTTAAAACCAATAATTCACATTTGTTCAAGTTAAAGTGGATTATCTCTAAGTCTTAGAGGTAAAGTGTTCAAATCAACTACAGCTGTAGGAGGAAGAAGGTTCGTAAAAAATAAAAACTGACCTGAGAGCAGCAGGCCCTACTGGGTCAGGACTTCATTCAGTTACTAAAAAACAAACGCATCTGATCTCAAGTGTCAGATAAACACCCTGCTGGACCTCCAGCCTGATGTGGAATGTGTTCAGAGCTAAAGGATGATACCTCATTAGATGAAAATGAAAACCATCAACCTACAGAGGCTCAGTTTGAAGTCACAAAGACGTTTAACCTGATAAACTGAAACATGTCCAGAGAGCGGAGAGCACAGGGCCCACCTGAGGATGTGGTGTCTTCAGACCACCCGCATAAACGGTTTGGTTAGAGACATTCACACCAGTGGACCTCTGGAGGTCCCTTTGTAGGACTTTGGTAGGACTCATCCTGTTCCTCCTTTCACAAAGGAGCAGACGGAGGTCCTGCTGATGGGTGAAGGACCTCCAGGAGTCCTCTCTACTAGAATCACCTCTATGTTCTTGAGACTGAGCTCGGGAGACAAACACTTCTGGCTTGTATGGATGTCCTCCTAGTGGAGTTGGACTGCCTGTGTGTCCTCTGTAGGGTCCAGGTATCGCCTCAGGCTACCAGCAGCAGTGACATCGATCCCAGTCAAATACCCGACTACCGAAAAGCAGTCAAACAATATGGGGAGGAGAATACTGTCTGTGACCTCAACAATCCCATTTGAACCATGACCTGGAGGATTCAGCAGCTCAGGTGGAGGAGTTTATCTCAAGGTCTTGTTCATGAGTGAAGTGGAAGATCAACAGGTGGACTGAGGGAGTATCTGCAAATGCTGAACCAGAAGGAGCTGAGCCAGAAAGTGTTGCTGTTGATTTAAAGGTCAATCTAAGTTCCAATCCTGTTTCCTCCACAGCGTACAGATTCAGTCGTAGAGATTCTGTAGGTCGAGGAGCGCAAACATCTAGAACTGCTGCTCTACACTGACTGGAACCAGCTGAGGTGGATCGAGGATCTGGTCTCCTGGATACAGCTGATGGACTTTAGCTCCATGTTTTGATTTCTTGTTTTTGAATCAGATTTCAGGTGTTTTCCCTGAGATACATGTATTGTTATATAAAGACGTTTGCTTTAGTTGAGAACTTCCGTACCTGAACATCGATGAAGAGGAGATATAAAGTGAACCCAGCAGCTCGTACAGGCTGAGTTAATCCTGATAATTATAACGTCAAAAACAGACATTTCAAAGTTAAAACGGCCACTGGGTCAAAAACGGTGAACTCCAGTACTTTGTCAGCTTATTTCCTAATCGAATGAACTTGACAATAATTGTGGTCTTTTAATTTTGCCCTTCTTTTCACACATAAAAGCTGGCCACAGCAATTAGCTTTAATTTTCTCTTTCCCCTCGCTCTTTTCATGTTCTCGAGTGGGCAGGAACCAGCATGTTCGGATCATTTGCATTATCCAAAGCAAATCTGCTTTGAAGTTCCAAGATTCTGTGAGGAAAAGAAGCCTCTTATTCTGCATGAAAAATGTTCAAAGCGTATAAATTCACCAGAACAGATGTACATTATCACTGGATTTGCCTTTTTTTTTTTTTTTTTAACTCTTCAGTCCTATACTGGTACCTCGTGTCCCTCTCATCCTTTAGCGTTTAGCATCCTTCCTTTACAGAAGCGGCACCCTGCTGAGCCAATCCACACTTCAAAGCTCTCCGAGCATCAGCTGGAAACAAAGCAGACAAAATACAGCAGCTTCTCATTCCACCGTATTTAAATCTATAGTCTGGTTTTGTTTTCAGATTTATGCTGCAGATTAGATTCTCAGGAGAAAAAAAAACATTCCCAATTTCCTGCATCATGTAGCTCCCAATGACACAAATACAATAGCTTTATATGGAAAGCAAAAATTTATCTTATCTGTAAATATGTAAAAACCAAACAATACAATAAACATGAGGCATTCAGAAAATAATAAAAATATTTTCCATACCAACATCATTTATCTTCTAGATTTTAGAGGATTTAAAAAAAAAGTTTTTTGCTCTAAAGATATTAGTGATGTTTAGTTTGTAGTTATTGATGTTTCTCATTTAATTAACTTTTAGGTGAGCAGATCGTTATGAGTGACAGACATTACGTTCTGTTGTCTTTTGATTTAGGATTTAGTTTTTTTTTTTATTGCGGGAATTAAGACAAGGCAAAAACATTTGTTTTGTCAAAATAAAAGATCTAAACGTCTAAATACGCAAAGATACAGAACTGAGGGTTTATTTGAGATAACTTCTTCCATTTATAGGAAAAATAAGGTCAGAAGGAAAAATATTTTTAAGATTTTAACTAAGGATGCACCGATACGATACCATGTACTCGTTAAAGTTAACCGATACCAGTATCAGTTTACTTTAACGAGTACTAGTACATGTTATCAGTATTGGGTCGATACCCTGTCCTCGTACCGGTTAAAGTTAACTGATACCAGTGCAGTAGCTCTGACTGCGGTCAGAAAGCTTCACTGACTGGTCATTTCTGTGTAGTTTTCTAGATTGGTGGCTAGGGGGAGCTGTTGAGCTACAGAGGAACAGTGTGGTTAGCAGTGGAAAACTGGAATAAATAAACTGAAAATGTTGATTTTTCACTAAATATTTTAGTTTTGTGATGATTTTTTATTAATATTTTATTTTTTATCTAATTCGCCCTTGTTTGCTGTAACAAGCAGAGAAGAAAATAAAACCTGTCTTCAGATTCATTGCATTTTTTTTTTGTGTGGTAGAAGTATTGGTACTCTGTACTTGGATCCAAGTATCGGTTTGAAAAAAGTATCGCTGCATTCCTAGTTTGAACTAGAAATTAGTCATTACAAATTACTTTCAAGGTGTATTTCAGAAAAAACAAGTTTATATGAGAGAGGCGCTGCACAACATTAGAAAATCGCTTCCTTCTTGAATATTTTGGTGATAACGGTAGCAATAAACCTGCATTTTGCTCTTTTTTTATTTTGTTATCATAACCTGTTTTAGAAAATAACACCTTAGTCATTGGGAAATGATGCATTTAATTATTATTATTGTTGTTGTTGTCCCTGAGGGTAATTCATTTGCAGCAGATTCTACATCTCCACACAACTCATAACCACAAGAAGACAAAGAAAGAAAAAAAAATGTAAATAACAAATATTAAAACATTTAAAATGATGCCTGAACTCCAGACAACACAGGTAATCTAAAATCATTAAAAAACCCGACAGCTGAAGGGATAAAAGACCTCAAGTCCTGGTTTGATCTGGACCTTTGGGTCAAAGTGAACCTCCGTCCTGATGGTAGGAGCCTGAACTCAGAGGATGCTGGGGGTCTTTAAGGATCGATGTGACTCTGAAGACCTGAGTGAGGTCATTAACCATGCTCATTAACCTCTTTTACCATGCTAAGGTCACCAAACCAGTAGACATTCCAAAAGTTAAAACAGACTCAATAAAAGAAAAATAGACCATCCTTAAGAGAGATCGATCAACATTAAAATCATTTCGTTTCCTAAAAAAACCCTTCCTCTGACAGCATCCGTGTTAGCTTCAAAAGTTAGCTTATGATGCCCAAATATTCGTACTGGCTGACAATCTCAACGACTGTAGGGCTACTACACGTTGGTACGATTATAGGCTCTAAAATCAATCGGCATTTCTTTTGTTTTTAAAACATTTAGCTGTAAATACGAGTCGTTGAATGATCTGATCTAGAACTGGACCGTGAGCCATCTCCTCTTCCTGCAGTTTAATGATAAACCTGGACTCATTAAGGCTCTGAGGAGCTGCTTTGGTCACTAAATGACTCTCAGCTTCTCACATATGAAAATATAGTTCAATATTTTAAAAATTTGTTGAGTTGTAGCCGTTTTTTCTGTTTGCTGAAGTTAATCCATTGTTATCTTGAATCTGGTTTCTGAGTTTCCTTCAGGAGATGTTTGTGAACAGACAGGTGAAAATATCCTCCACCATTCAGCCAGTGGACCGTTCTTTAGGCTGTGTGAGTGTGTAGGAATCAGAGATTGATCATTAGGGTTTAGGGATGTGGAGATTCACCGATCTGAACCGGTAGTCCGATCATGACGTGTAAAATCCGACTGCACCGGTAGCTTCAGCTTGCATCGGCTCAGCTGACTGCTAAATGCTCAACGTATCTCTCTCTCTCTCTCTCTCTCTCTCTCTCGTCTCCCATCGGTGAAAACAATGGTTACATCGATTAGTTCAGGGTGTCCAGCCTTTTTCCTCTCACGAGCTACTTTTATACTGAGCAGCTCCACGCAGGTTGTGGGGCGAGCTGCAGGTGCTGCAAACGCTGTGTGTGCTCGCGCGCGTGTGTGTGTGTGTTTGTGTGTCCACCACTGAGTCAGCACTCGTTCACGTGACGTTTACCGGAGGTTTCGTGGCTCAACTGCTGTCCTTGTAACTCGTTCCCCAGAGGAGCGCGGGGGAGAACCGTCCCGCTATTTAACAGCAACGACTCCGCGTTCAACCGGTTGATCAGTTTATAGTTTATCTGTTTTGTCCTCGTTTTGTTGAACGCACCACCAGTAAAACTACAGAAGCCAGGTGGCGCGCAGGCGCAGTTAGAAAACCTGGTAGAACAGGTGAGGAGGAGATGAGCTACATCAGAGAATCTGAATGGTTTCTGCTGTTAGCCACTAGAATCTGTTAGTCAGGATTAGAGACACTGTGTTGGAGTTATTTACACAATACACAGAGTTAATGCTGGAAATGTTGGTTAGAGTAGGTTTAACAAGTGGTTTAGTCAAATTACAGATAGAAAACACTATTAATTAAAGGAGGATCTGAGGAAAGGGCTTTGTTAATGGTTCACATTTTTTATTATTTATTTTTAAGAGGCCTAATCTTTTAAATTGGTTATATTAATTAATTGTTAAAGTATAGAGATTTACTTTATTGATCCCTTGGGGAAAATCCTAAGGTAAATTCAGTAACAGTTGAGACGAACAACAAATGGAACATTTTTGTTGATGATTTATGTTTATTAGGAATAAAACAGTCCTCTTGTCTGAACCATAATGAAGTGCATTTTTTAAAGTAGAATTTATTGATTTATCAAAAACAACAAAGTATCAAATAAATCTTTCACAGAGAGAGAGAGAAGTAATTATGATGATTTTTAAAAACTGACGTGGACTCTGATGTGTTGAATTGTTTCAAATCGCACCGTGAATCGCATCGAATCGAATCGCCAGCAGGGATGAATCGTATCGGAAAAGGCTTCACCGTATCGTCAATGTATCGAATCGCTGGGAGCGTATCGAGATACGAATCGAATCGGCCTCAGTGGTGGGGATTCACATCCCTATTAGGGTTGTTAATGTCACCAAGTCTCAGGTTTTATGAACATCAACTAACTTTACACTGACTGTAAACATTTTTTTAGCTCAACCTGAAAATATAAAATGAGCTCAGGGACAAGTGTAGCTTTTAGAAGCGTAGATGTGTAATTCAGAGGTGATTAAAGCTGTTTGAAAAGCATCCTGGTCACACAAATAACCATGTTTATGAGAGGGAGTCGTATCACGTAGCCGAGAGGCAGACTCTCTGCGGTTTCCACTGACACAGAAGCTGCAGCCGGAGGTGTGTGTTCATGTTGGAGTGTGACGTCGTGAGCAGCTTCAGGGGTGACTCTAATGGTTGAAGGAAAGAGAAGAGGGGATCTGTAACTGGACACATCCCTTCCTCATTACTTATGGGAGATAGATGAACTAAAACGGCGTCAACGACACGATAAATGTAACCAAATTTACAAATTCAAACAAAACGACTGCAGGAGCCAGGCAGCTAATACAGAACAGGTTCATAGTTTAATAAAAGAGTATTTCCCTTGGCACAGATCCGCTATTCAATAAATAAAGCAATTAATCAAATACAAACTAATATAAACTAAACAAATTCATGATAAAACATTAGAAGTTCAAGAAATCAAGAGTTTACAACAAAGAGGAAATGAGTTGGAGAAAAAACCCGGATAATTTCCCTTCGATGAGCGGGAGCAGCCTGCTGGAAACAGATTTAATTATAAATAAGCTTTATAAGCTCTACAGTCCACTATATACACCAGATTTAAAACAAGGAGCTCATAAAGAAATTAGTGGTGCGTTAGTTACTATGACAACATGAAGTGACTACAGAGGTAATGTGTATTTTAGAAAACTTTTAAAAACCATCCTAATTATAATTAAAATATTACATATGTGCACACAGGCTAACCTGACAAACTCATTATGACAAAACATCAACTTCTGAGAAGTAACTGGTTACTTTGATCATGAAGAAATATGGAATTCATGGGAGAAAACCGAGATCTACTACGGATGAGACGGCGCCGGCACTCCCATAAAGCAAAGTTTAAACATTTAAATCGCTGTTTTACCAGCTCTGAACAAATGCTGCTCTCAGATGGTCGGAAACGTGGTTAATCGTGGTTACGATGGTTGGAACTAATAAATTAAAGAGTTTGAAGTTGGAGGACGTCTGATTTAAATGAAATGGGAAGGTGTGTGTTTCAAACTTTCTGCCACCCAGCCGGGAGCCCGACTCGACTGAATCCCTGACTCGCCGTGTCGAATCGGCTCAGGCCACCCTGAGGGATGACTGCTCAGTCCGTTAACACAACAGGACGACTATTTCCACGCTGGTTAAAAACCGTCGTTGAGCCTGTTTCTGATGAGATGAAGAAAACCCCTAAGTTCCTCCAGGACCTGGTATGGAGCAAAAACTGGGACCCCCATCTGGGAGTCCCGTTCCCATCTCTCCGCTGAGACGACCAGTCTGACTGGTGACTGCTTAAAGCAGGCGTGTCCAAAGCGCGGCCCGGGGGCCAAATGAGACCCTCAGTGATTTTGTGTGGCCCTCAGAGTGATTTTGTGTGGCCCTCAGAGTGATGTAGTGTGGCCCTCAGAGTGATTTTGTGTGGCCCTCAGAGTGATGTAGTGTGGCCCTTAGCTGCATTTTAAAAGTTATATAATTTAGTTTTCCTGCAGGATTTTGATGCAGAGAGACGCTTTGACATTTTTGTAGATTTTTACTAACATGAGACCCAACAAACAAATCCAAGTAAATTAAAATCTTTTTAAATGCAAAATTTTCCATTCAATCAAAAATATTCAAATTTTTTTGCGACAATTCAAGAGATAGAGATTTCCGACTTTATTTCCTGGTAAAAAGAACCACAGATCCTCACTGACTTTAACCAAAACGCAGACTTGTGAGCTCTGTTCATAAAGCCTGACTAAATCCAGCAACAGGACTGGAGAAAGACCCAGATCCTGGTCTTGTTGCTGAGGATGGAACTAAATGTAGAAACCTAAAAACAGTCGACCAATCAGATCCAGTGAATCTGATGCTTTTTATTATTGAGTCAAACATACGAGATCCCTGTGTCGTATTGACAAAGACTGTTCATTAAAATGTTGCATTTATAATGAATTTTTGAGCAGAACAAAATATTTTTTGCTCGTTTCTTTTAAGAAATATTCTAACTTTTGTTTCCCTCGAGGACTTGACACTTGGTGATTTTGGTCCTCATGTTGAAAAGTTTGGACACCCCTGGCTTAAAGGGATACTCAGGCCCCTGAACTGTTAGCTACAAATAACCAACTCTGACAGCTTCCCGAAAGCCTCTGTTCAGAGAAATGGCTCCCATATTTCAGTACTGATAAGCTAACTGCTAGCCTGAGGGCAGACACAACCAAAGTGTGTTGGTGTCGTTTTAAAACGGCTCAAATGTTCTAAATTCCACATGTTAATAAACCTTCATAACAACTTTAATTAAACATTACATCGTTACGTCAGAGGATACATGAAGATGCTCCTGGACAAATGGGAAATGCTACACTGTTAAAAAAAAAGAAGTAATTTTTACAGTAAAAAAACTGGCAGCTTTGGTTGCCAGAATAATTTCGTAAAAAATCCTATGCACATGTAAAAACATTTTACTGAACAAATCATAATTAGATGAAATAATACAGATGAAAAGCCAAAGGAGACGGAGCCTTTTCATCTGTAGCTCCAAGGCGTCTGTGTTACTGTGGTAAACACGGTTTGTTCAGTAAAAATGTTTATGGTTCACAGGATTTTTTACTGAATTTTTCTGGCAACCACAGCTGCCAGTTTTTTACTGTAAAAATTACATTTTTGTTTGAAGATGACACCGGTTCGTTTTGGTCTCAGCCGTTATCAGACTAGCCGTTAGAGCAGGGGTGTCCAAACTTTTCAACACGAGGACCAAAATCACCAAGTGTCAAGTCCTCGAGGGGAACAAAAGTTAGAATATTTCTTAAAAGAAACGAGCAAAAAATATTTTGTTCTGCTCAAAAATTCATTATAAATGCAACATTTTAATGAACAGTCTTTGTCAATACGACACAGGGATCTCGTATGTTTGACTCAATAATAAAAAGCATCAGATTCACTGGATCTGATTGGTCGACTGTTTTTAGGTTTCTACATTTAGTTCCTTCTTCAGTCAGGCTTTATGAACAGAGCTCACAAGTCTGCGTTTTGGTCAAAGTCAGTGAGGATCTGTGGTTCTTTTTACCAGGAAATAAAGTCGGAAATCTCAATATCTCTTGAAATATCTAAATAAAAAAATTGAATATTTTTGATTGAATGGAAAGTTTTGCATTTAAAAAGATTTTAATTTACTTGGATTTGTTTGTTTGTTGGGTCTCATGTTGGTAAAAATCTAAAAAATGTCAAAGCGTCTCTTTGCATCAAAATCCTGCAGGAAAACTAAATTATATAACTTTTAAAATGCAGCTGAGGGCCACACAAAATCACTCTCAGGGCCACATTTGGCCTCGGGCCGTGCTTTGGACACGCCTGCGTTAGAGGTTACATCCTTCAGGACTGATGGACTTTCTCCGATCAGGAACTACTTGAGGAAAATGACAACATCTTTCAGCTTTTACACAGAAACGCATTTAAACTGGCTACAATAAAAGGACGAAAAGATCCGAGTTCACCACAAAGACGTGATTATAACAATAAACATGGAGGATATAGGTTTAGTTTATGATCTGTTTTTCTAACCCACATGTTGACAGCCTGCGTTTTTCTGTAAGGACAACCTCTGAGCACTGAACAGGAGCACGAGAGCCACTAAAGGTCATGGATGTTCTCCAAACAGCAGCTCTTAAACCACAGCTTCTGTCGGATCACAGGTGAGAACAAGAGACGGAACAGGATAAACGACGTCTCTGCTGCCGCTGTGACTGCTGAGTTATGGGTGCAGTGGAGACTGCGGGCCGGGCCCCGTGTCATCCGGCACCGGTGGAATGAGACAGCTGAGAGAACCCTCGCCTTGTTGGCTGAGCGCTGAGGCCACATGGCGGCACGGTGAAAGACCTGCTGACAGCTGGGGGACAGGAAGACACCATGGAAACGGGGAGCAGCTGACCCCAGGTCAGGACAACAAGGACTGCTGAGGCGTGGAGAAGAACATTAACCCACAATATTAAAAATAAAACAGAACTGAATGGTCTGCATATGTAAATAAGTCTCCCTGCTCAAAAATTAAGTAACTAATGAACTAAACTGGTGTCTTTTTGTTGTTCTGATGAACATCCCAGCATGAGTTTGAATTCTAACAGAAAAACACAAAGAAACCTGTAGCTGCTCGCTGAAAATGTAAGGCTGATTAAGTCACCCAGCTGAAACCAGATTTCCTTTAAATGGGAAAAAATACCTTAACTATAAAAACAATTAAAGCTCATAATGAATAACTTGTTTTTTTTTTTTTAAACAATTGGGTGTTTTTGAAAGACGTCTACCAAAATGTAACTATCACAGTTGTCTAGAACTTATTAAAATTACATTTTTGTCATTCTGAAGTGTGTTTCTGTATAAACGTTGTAAATAATTCTTAATATATTTGTTGTTCAGAGCCTCCTGAAGCAAATGTCACCAACAGCTGTTAAACCTGGAACCTTTGGTCCATCCAGGAGTCGGGAACATCCTAATATTTCAGCTGACGGTGGTGTAAAGGTTTAAAAAAGATGCTAACACATTATGGCTAGCCGTTAGCTTATGAGTCCTGTCAGTTCCTCAGAGCAGAGGCTGCTCAGGGAGCCATCATCAGTGGGTAAGATGGTAAACTTTTACACAGAAACACAATTAAAAATAACTAAATTCCCCCTTAAGCTGTGGTAGGAGGCGGTACTGAGCAGCACTGTTCAGAGTTGGGATTGTAGTCATGATCATTGTGTAATGGTAAGGGGTAAATAAGGAGGAGCCTCAGACAGGACGCTTCAACATATTCTAATACTCCTAGTGGTCAGAATAAGAAATGCAGCTGAGAAGAAAACCGTTTTCTTAGCAAATACACAAATATCACGTTATTA
This sequence comes from Callopanchax toddi, assembly GCA_006937965.1. NCBI lineage: Eukaryota > Metazoa > Chordata > Actinopteri > Cyprinodontiformes > Nothobranchiidae > Callopanchax > Callopanchax toddi. Next base: position 762,932 of record SSNR01000042.1, on the reverse strand, counting down.
ATGAAGCTTATAAAATTGATAATATAAATACCTTATGTACAGCAAATGTTAGTAAATACATGAAAGTAGCTTTCAGAGCAGACTTCCTTCCACCGTGTCTCAGAGTCGCTTTGAAAAACCAAAACGTCTGAATGTTTGATCAAAGTCACCATGACAACAAGAACCAGGATGAACTTCGAGGTAGCAGCAGAATCAGGACGTCTCACGTTTCACTTCCTGTTTACGCCTTACATAGTCTGAGGGCTTCAGTCTCTCATTTTCATCTACAGAAACCCCACGAGTAGTTCAAGTGGTTAAAAACACACCCGCGATGCATGTGCACGCACACACACACACACACACACCTATCACCTTTGTTCCTTCATATTTTCTTCTTTAGGTCACAGGCTCTTCTTCTCGTCCTTTACTGGTCTGAAGGTGTGTAGTCCATCAGGTGGAGGATCACGGTAAAGTCTGACTCCTGTCGATGTGGTTCTCGATGTCCCCCCTTCCCTCCCCCCTCGCTGCTCTGACCACCTTGTTGATAACACTGGTTGAAAACATTTCCGCACTGGGACGCCCTTCCCGTGATCCTCCTTGTGTCCACTACAGTGTCCCACAGCAGGACGGAGTGCAGAGTGTTTGAGGAGGACGCTCCCTGCAGACAGTCCTTGCTGGCCCAGTTTGAACTGAGCTGTCCCAGACAGAACCAGACGATCACGACTGGTAAAAGTGGTGGTAATGGTGGTGGTGTTCGTGGTGATGGTGGTGCTCGTGCCGCTGCACCAACTGCGCCAGCCCGCCTTCATACAGCACCACACTGGGTAGGTCCCTCACCTGCTCCTTCTCCACCACTGGGCCCGGTGACACCAGGGAGCCCAAAGCCCGGTACCCCTGGCTCTCCTTGGATCTCTGTTTGTGTCTGCGGTAGGGGGCTGTGGCCTGATGAGGGGGGGTCTGACTAGGCAGAGTCGGGGGAGGGGGGACACCTCGGCTCCTCATCACCCGGCTGCCAATCGGCGCAGGCGGCACACGGCTGTGGGTCTTCGGAGAGCGGATGGCGTGTTTTCCTGAGTCTTGGCCTTTGGGTCTGACGGGGTGGAGGGCGTCTGCGGCTGAAACGTCCACCGCCGTCTGCAGGCGGCGGTGGTGGGAGTGAGACTGGCCGTTTTCAGGTTCGTGGGAGCGAGAACGAGACTGGTTGGACGAGCGGGTCTGAGCCTCCACTTTAGCCGGTTCTGCAGCAGGAGCTGTGACAGAGAGAGGAACGGTCAGTGTCGATTTATTTGTTTAGCACTTTACAAACAACCAAAGCTGCACCCAGAAAGAAAGAAAGAGGATAATAAACATCACAAAGACAGACAGCAATAAGAACAAGTCATATAATCAAAACGGGTGATAAAAGGTGGTAAAGTCCAGTAATAAAATCACAGCAGAAACAGAACAGTAGAAATGGGTTCAAGTCTCCCAAACTTTGAGCAGATCTGATATTTAGAGGTAGGTTATTCCATAGGTTTTAATCTGGGAAAAGTGAGAACCACCTGGTTGTTTGACCTGAGTCTTCTGGGTTTAGATAAGATTGAGACAGACCATTTAAAAGCTTTAAAAACATTTTCACTTTTGATTCATTCTTTAACAGACTGGGAGCTGAAGAAGCGAAGCTAACACTGGGGCTATGTGCTCATTAGGGCGTGCTATGCGAAGCATGCAAGCCCTATTATTATTCACCTCTAAAGCGATGCCTAGGTTTATTCCGTTTCCGTCAATTTTAATGCGGCCCGCACGGAGGGTTGCAGCCAGACACATGGTGCATCAAAACGACCGGCTCAGTCGGGAGATATGTGCTATTACTTTTATAAGAATTCGGAGTTACCATGGCAACGTAATTCGCAAAAAAACACGCTTAAAAAACCCATTCAAAATCCCATTGGGATTGGTGAAAAAAGCCAAAACCCACCCCTCTTCCCAAGACTGCTGTGTGGACACACAATCACCTAGAGACTCCATTCAAAGTTTAAACGGGTCACAAGACTTTGGACTCTAATATTTGGAAGGATTGTGTTGATAGCTTCTACCGTTTTCCTAAAATCGCGAGAGAAGTTTGATGAAGAAATCAGAGTCTGACAGAAAAAATCCTCTCCTTTTACATGTAAAATGACAGGATTGTAGGGGGGTTCTGGACCTTTGAGGGCCATTTCTGAGAAAACCGTAAGTCATAGAAAAAAAGCTACCAAATGAGATAAAAATCATGGCTGTACTCCAAACGGTTTGGGAGATAGACGACGTTGTTTGTGAGTGAAAGACTTTTCCCAGACTGCTTCACTCTAGGTCATGTGACCTTAGAGGGTGAGTCGGCAGAAATTAAAACGTTTTCATCACAAACAACATCGAATATTTCCTACAGCGTTTGAACTACAGTCATAAATTTGACCTCTATGATTGGGGACTTTTGTCTGCTTTCCGGTGACGTGATTCTCATGTCTCTGTGACCTACGGTTGGCTCACAAGTTGCCAGTGAAGGTCGAGAGGAGCTCGTCTTTCTATATTTTGATGTCTTGTGAAAAATTTGATGTCTTGTTAAGTCGAATCGTCATTATTCGGACATAAAACATGAGACACGCATGAAATTCGGGACTAGTGACCTTTAAAGCCTCCTGCTTATATCGGTGTTGGAATATTTTTGATCGGTCTTACACTTTTTGAATGGGAACATGTTGTTTGAGCAGAGTGATTTTCAGTTTAAAATGCCATTTCTACATCGTTAAGCCACCTGTGAGATCAGTCAGCAGGCTTTCCTGAAGCAAGCGTTCTGATTGGATAAAATTTGGTGCAGTCTGTCCAGCTCACATTTGATTCTGATTGGCTGATATTTGGTGCAGTGGAAAAAATGGTGATATACAGGTTACTTTGCTGTTTTAGCTGCAGGTACAAACAGGTACTAGAACAAGACCTGGGACAGAAAGAGGACCAGGACTAGAATCACACAGTAAACTGACAGGTCCCAGACCAGAACCAGATGAGAACTAGGATCAGAATCATTAATCAGGATACCACCCAAACCTAAATCAAATAGCATTAGTGTGCTAACATGCTTGCTATAGTATAGCATGTTAGCATTAGCATGGTAACATGCTAAAGCTAACTTTTGCATGTTTGCATGCTAATGATAAAATTTTTACACTTTTGGCATGGGGACAGGTCAAGCACAAGATTAGCATGCTAGCATGCTAATGCTAACAAGCAAGTTTACTAGCTAGCAAGATTTTGGGTTTTGGGGCATTTCGGATGCTAATGAGAGGGTTAACCTATACAAATTATATATCAAATCGACCGGTTCGCTCATGTGATGCTTGGTTGAAATTCCCATAGCGTTTTGATTAACTATCGCAAAGTTATTCACAAAAGACTACCACAGAAATGGCGCAAAAACTGATTAGCCCTTTGAATTTCAGCAAAAATTTACTGATGTTTGAGAGCCTGCCATTTCGACACACTTTAACCTAGAAGCGTCATTCTTGGTTAAAAATAATCATGGGACTTTGGACTAGAAAATATTGAGGAACCATGTTGATTTCACTGATGCTGCTGGTAGCACGCCCTCTCAAAGTTTCTTCAGGAACTTTTCTAGTTTCTCCTTGTTCCTGATAAAAGGCGAGCATTTTGAACCATCTGCGGACTGATCCATACGTTTGTACAGTAAGTTATAATAGTTGATTAATGACCTTCTTAAAACCTTTAACACAGAAGCAGCACTTTGTCTAAAAGACAGCTGATTTAGTTCAAACATGGATCTACAACCTGAGGCTCTGGGGCCACATGTGGCTCTTCAGCCCTCCTGAAGGGGGTCATCAGTAATATTTATCATTTTATTGACAACAAAAAAGTTTGTCGTCCAAAAAGCCTTCATTGTGTGTTTGACACTATTAACACAAAAGAGTTGTTTTCTTTGTATAAATTAATTTAATGTGCTGTGTTTTCAGCTTCCCGTCACTTCATCACCAAAATGAGCGAGCACTGAACTGACCTTTCAGTGGAGTGATAGATTATCGTTTAGCTCCCTGTTTGGAAGCTCCTTGGGACATAAAGTTCTGAAACATTGTTTGTGCATTTCTTTTTTGCCTTTATCGATACTTGATATGATGTTATGAACATGTTCTGCTTCACGCTCATCTATGTGTGGAATAAAAGGTGCCGTTCTGGATGTTGTCCTGTCTGATTCGATAAGTTATCGATCGGCTCAGCTGAACTCTGGAGCTTTGAGTTTTCTGTCAGCTCTTCTTGATTTTTGTGACCTTTTTTGTTCAACCTTCCTTCACTTACACAATAATCCATTAGATCACAGTCCAGACTTTTTGGTGCCACTCATCCTTTTTAGGAGCCACTTTCCCAAAGTGTTGTGTTCTAAAGCTTGGATGAGATGTTGATTTGTCTTCCTGGAATATAATAACTGATCCTTTATTGTCCCCTTGGGGAAATTATTTCTCTGCATTTCACCCACCCTGAGCAGCAGTCATTTGTACGAGATTCAGGGGCAAGTTCAGCATCTTGCCCAAGGATGCTTCAAGTGGCCTGCCAGGGCCGGGGATTGAACCGCCCACCTTCTGATCAGTGGATCTTTCCCTCTTTGTCCCCAAGACGTGGTTGGCCTCAGGATGACGCTATTAGCAGGAAGTGAACGACGACAGTAGGCGAGGAGTCCATGAAAATGGAGCCCAACAGAACAAACCACCTATTCTAATGAAATCAGGTGGGACAAGTTCTGGAACTGCATTATTTTTTATTTAAAATCAACTGTAATATCAGAAGGTTTGTGAAATAGATGACCACTTTTTGCCAAACAGAGTAATGAAGCTTAGTAAAGCTTTTTACCTTGATGTTGGACAGAAAGCTGACTTTAGGACTCTACAAATGATCTTTAGTGGGAAAGACGTTAAAAATGTGTCTTCCTGTCATTAAGGTCTCAGATCTCTGATTGTTTTTAGATTCCTTTATTTCCTTGAATTCCCTGCCACCTGTACTGTTTACAGTCTAACCTTTTGCTCATGCTTCAACTCTAAAATGGAGTGAAGTTTAGCCTGGTTGATTTTGCTGTCAAACAGACAAATTCCACTGAAAACGCCTCTGAACTGGCTCCCCTTTGATTCAGGAATAAGGGGAACTAAAATCAGCCTACAGCTGCAGACACGTCACTGAGCTAATATCTGTTAGCTTTCCTACCAGAGTGAAAATATTTGCATGTCACTGCAGAGCAGCAGACGAATGCTGCAGCTTATTAGGACTAAAATTCCACTTCATTCGTTCTGTTGATGGGCTTTTGCCTCGAACACTTGATGTATTGTGCTTGCCGGAGCCCAGATGTTTGTACTGGCGAGGCGTGCGGTGGGCTGGTTCCTCCTAACGGCTCTAAACAGGTGCCGCAGTAATGAGAGGCCCTGGATGGAGCTTCAAAGAGCCTCCCTCCCCTCTCTCCTACCTGGCCCCGGTCCACTCACCGGTCCCGAAGCGGGATGTGTAGTTTTCGATGCCTGCCAGGTCCAAGTAGTGGTTCCTGCGTTCCAGGTTCTCATCCACACAGTGGCGCTGGCAGCCAGTCTGGGTGTGGTGGTCACTGTGGTGGCGCCTGCGGACACGAGCGGCACCTCTCATTAGGTAGCAGCTTGGAGAAAATAAACAAGTGTTGCTTGTGATCGGGCAGAGGGATTGTTACAGCGATGGCGATGAGATCAGGACGGGAAAATCACAGGTTTGAACCCAGTAGCAGTTTGGGTTCTTTAAAAGTGAAATCAGTGACATAAAAACACCGGAGACACGTTTCTGGAGGTCTTACCTCAGGAGAGCTCGAGACTTCTTGTCTGAACTCTTGGGGTCTTCAATGCACTTGTCGTTTTTCTCTCTGGGATGAGGCACGTCTGCAAAAAGAGACAGGAGGCTATTATCAAACGGCGCGATGCAACAGTCACATAAGGCTCAGAATAAAGCAACCTTTGTTTTAGGGTTTCACTTTGAAGATTTCTAGACGAGAAAAACAAACAAACAACGGAGCTTCATTTATTCTATTTTCAACTCTCGTTCACTTACACAGAGTGGAATGAAAAAACAACAACAACATGCCGACTTCAGAAATAGTTTTATTTTGGACGCGAGATCTGATGCGATTTGAAATTAGCATGAAGGCAAAATCTTTTCAAAGCTTGCTCCGTGTGAATCTCTTGACAGATATTTATAGCTGAGACAATAGGACACAAACACAGGAATATATACTTTTTGTGATATTTTCCCCTGACTGCTTGTTTACCAAGACGTCAGCGAGAAAAGTTAAGTTGAACGCTGCTATATTTTCCCGGCAGCTCTGAGAAAGGAGGACAAAGAGAGGGGGAGAAGAGAGACAGAAAAGGGAGCGTTGGAGAAAAGAAAAATGGCTGTGGTTATCAAAAGGACTTGGCTCATCTCTTAAGGTTTCTTTTAGACTATTTGAAGGCAGCGAGGAGAGGGGGGGGGGGGTCTTTTCTTGGCTCAGTCACCCCCCTCAAATCGTTAAAAATGAACCCCATTGAGTGGGAGGGATGGTGCGACGCAGAGACTGCGAGGAACAAAGCTCTGACGGGCCTGAAGCGGCCGCCTTTCTGCACGACAACAAACACATCTCTGAGCGAGCTGACGGCAGGCGACACGGGGAGAAGCTCAGAACGCCCTCTTTTCTTCTCCGCCGCCGCCCACTGCGTTAATGCGGGTTTTACCTGGAGCGCCCTGAGCGCAGCTCCTCCACCGCTGGCTGGAGTCGGGAGCTACAGACAGCTTGACCCGCAGAGTCTTGCTGCTACCAGGAGAGTGGTTGACGGAGGCGTCGACGACCTCGTAGATGGTGTGGAGCAGGCTGGTGATGTCCTGCAGGGGAGATGAGGAGGGGGTAATTATTATATAGGGGTATTACGTGGTAAACTTTAAAAGTGTTCAGCTTTCAGACAAGTTATCTTTTTACTTCATGGAGATATTAAATGACAGTTCTTAAGGTTTACGAGAATCCTAAATAAGGAGTTCAATAAGGTAAATGCAAATAAATGAAATGATTAAAGCGTTTCTTAAAGGAATGCATATTGTTTGCTAATTTTCATGCCATGGTTTTAAAATAAAATCATCCTATGTTGAGAAATGACGACGCTATAATCACTAGAGTCCTTCCTTCTTTACTAAAATCTAATTATTTTCACTTTTAATCTCTTCAAGCACTTTCAAGGTGAGTTTTCAAGACTTTCAGCACCATATGGTGAAGATTTACACACACCAACAAAACACATTTACTCAAAAAAACTTTCACTTCCTCATGAACTCTATAAAGAATATCTGAGCTGTAGTTGATGTGATGGACTTATTTACCTAAATCTGACCTATTATTTTGGTTTAGTCAGGACAACTTAAATTTTTGGGATCAATCAACGTAAAATCAGTGACGTTCACACTAAAGAAAAAGATAAGTTGAACCAACTAAATTGAATTGCTTCAGTTGGTAACAAGTAATTGAATTAGGTTTATTTAACTTAAATTATTAAGTTGGTTCAACCTGACAGATTTAAGTCAAAACTTACTCAAATCATTGAGTTCCTTACAAATCAAAAATTCAAATCCTTCTGACTGAAATTTATGTAAATTCAACTCAAATTTTTAATTTTCAAAAGAAAAAACTGATCAAAAAGCACATTATCAATGACTTTGAACTTAAAAACTATTTAAATGTAAATCATCTTAAATGTGTGTTTTAGCGTGTTATTTTAGTTTTTACTTTCATTGTAATCAGAATTTCAAGTTGGCTAAAAAGAAAAAAAATCCATAGCAGAGACGGAACATTTTAAAATTTATAGCGAGAACATCACAAATTTAACTATTTTGCACAGATGCAAGTAATAATGCACTAAATACTTTTTTACACTGTAAAACATTTTCCTACTCTCTGAATGGAGTTGAATATTTATGAATAGCTAAGCCCTGCTAGCAGGTTAGCGACAAAAACTACGTATTCATAAATACTCAACTCCATTCAAGGAGTAGGAAACATTTAAAAGTATAAAAAGTGTTCATTGCATAAAATTTTAAAATCATATGAAACAGTGAGCTGCTTGGTGGTGCATGTTGTTAGCACTGTTACAGTCAGGAGATTGTGGGTTCACTTCCCAGCTCTGTGGCCAGCTTGCATGTTCTTCATGATGTGTGAGTTTTCTCTGTAGTCTCTTTTAAGTTCAAAGTCATTGATAATGTGCTTTTTGATCATTCAGTTTTTCATTTGGAAAAACCTAAAGGTTTGAGTTGAATTCAATTTAGGTCAGAAGGATTTGAATTTTGAATTTGTAAGAAACAATGATTTGAGTGAGTTTGACTTAAATTCGTCAAGTTAAACAAACTTAATCATTTAAGTTGGATAAACTTAATTGAATTACTTGTTACCAACTGAAGCAATTCAATTAAGTTGGTTCAACTATTCTCTTTTTTCAGTGTGTTATTGTACTATAAGCAATTTCAGCTACAGTTTAAAGCAGAAATGCACTGAGTCTAATGATAAGGTGATACAGATGAGTGATTTTGTTTAGTTGTAACCTAACAGAATGCTTTTTTAAAAATATGGCTTTACTTTTCATGATTATGGAGGTAGAAACTTTTACACGGCTATTTCTTTGCAGGAGTTAGCGGTGAGTTCACAGACCCAAGAAACAATCAGATGTTTGAATTTCAGATTAGCCGATCACCAGTTCAGATCGCCTGTAAGCACTTTGAACTCCATGATAACTCCATGCTAAAATTAAAGCATTTTCAAAGATTTCATGCACCTGTAAGAACACTGTAAAAATAACACTATGCACAATATCTCCTGCAATATTATGAAGTTTTGCATGAGCTATGAACACTTAGAGTATGGATTGTGAATAATTTTCCACTACAAACTTGTCAAAATGTAGCTCAACATCTGATGTTGGCCATCTTTATTCAGAGGTTGTACATCAGATGATCGTTTTCCTTTTGATGGGTGGCAGCCGCGTAGGGCCCGCGAGCCCCAGGGGGCCCAAACAGGGCCCCTCCATCAATTATATTATTCTCCCAACGGTGTTTCTGCGATCAAATAGACAGTAACTCTTATTTCCGAGCCAGCCAGTGAACGCAACTTAAAGTCAGCCGCAGCGGAAGAGTCGGGAGAGACGGACGCCTGTCAATCATGGAGACTGCGGCGAAAAATTATCCAGAAAGTGAACATTTTTCAGGAGAAATAGAGAAGTGAGCATTTATTCATCCAAACCCGTGAGTTTAGAGTGTGTTAAGACGCTGGCCGTGATGGAGTCTGACCTGGAGAAACTTGACCGAACCGGAGTTTACCAGAGGAGTTCAGCATGTCTGGATGAATGATCAGGATACTACCAGAGGTCACAAAAATACAGGTCAATTCAAATCTTTTAAAATTAAAATGGTTAAGTAGATTTTTGTTAACCAGAATGTTTAACTTTTACCTTCATTTCCTGGTAAAAAGAACCACAAACCCTCACTGACTTTAATCATGAGCTCCATTCAATAAACCTGACTATAAGTAAAGTAGCTACTAAGAAAGTAAATAAAGTACTAAGTAAATAAAAATATACTTTCAGTATTTCTGAAACAAGACCAGGATCCAGTTGTTTCTGCTGGACTCAAACTTATTTTCAAGACCAAGAAACCAGAAAACAATCAGCCAATAAAATTCATTTTCTTTTAATTAAGGCAACCAATCAGACGCTTTATGTCTACAGAGATCTACTGATCCTTTTCTACAGAAACTAACACTTTGTTCTGCTCAGTTAAATTTGGCATGTTTATTATATTGTTGACCACCTAGAAGTAAAAAAAAAAATCACAATAGAATTATTTTTTCTTCATGTTTCAATAAAAATTTTTGTGACTTAGAACTTTATACTTGGCAATCCAAAAAACGGTTTTAAATAAAGACAACTGGACTTATTTGGTTCTTTGAAGACGTTTCGCTCCGAGTAGCTTTGTCAGTTCTGTCTTAGGTAAAGGAGAGAGGATCTTCTCTTCCTCTGTCTGTGACACACCTCCTTCCTGCCTCCTGAGGAGGTGTTCGCTCCACTGTATTCAGCTGGAGTCCTGGTGAGTTGTTTTGATTAGAGGCGTGAATTGTCTGGGAATTTTCCCTTTTTTGGATTATCATGACCTGGAGGACTGAGAATCTTCACCAGCATTTTATACTTGGTCATTTTTCCGTGTCTTGAGAAAATTGGACGTGACTAGTTTATTTTCTGAATGTGGCCCTCAGAGGACTTTGTTTTCTGACAAACATATTTTGTTTTACTGTAGATTTTTTCTTTATTTAAAACATTCCACTAGATATCAGTGCTTATTAGTATCAGTACTCTGCTTCCCTCCTCCTCTCTTAGATCAGATCCATCACAACTCTTTTCACATTAGTTTTTGGTGATTTGATTCGGAGGGGGGGGGGGGCCCTAAAGCAACTCTGGCCCAGCTCAACCTTGCTACGCCACTGATGGCTGGTGATAAGAACATATATTTTTTAAATGTCTGGTTCAAATTGACCATATTTGAAATGCTTTATAAAACATGGAAACAGCTGTTTTTTTTCCATCTGTTCAGAGGCTGAAGAGTAATGAGTGGTTTCACCCTGTGAGGTCATACTGAGAAACTAACTATCTTACGTCATGTAGCGTCTGAAATGTTTTACTCCTTAAGTGCTTTACTTTACTAATAACAGAGTTTAGAGAAATGAGCTGATGAATTAAGCCTGAGCTGCACAAAGACTCCAGTAACATGGTGTCTACTCAGTCTAACTCATAAAAAGAACTATTAGAAATTCTTCAGGGACCGGTTCCACATACTGGTTTCAAACAAACAAAACAAAAAAAAACCCTAAAATAAAAGCTTCCTGTGTCATTTCTGTTTTCCTCTTTTTTTTTTATTTGTGTGAAGGGATTAATAAAAGAGTTGGAGAAGAAAGCGTTTCCTTCCCCCACCAAGCCGCCGCCTGCCGTCTCATGAGCCACGGAGCCACAGGCAACGCCAAAAAGCTGCACAGCCAACCACACAGTCTGTTTGTGCCGTTTCAAAAACACAGGCTCTTTCTGGATGTGCTCTCAGATCTGTGTCAGCCACGAGGCGCCTCGCAGGTGTGGAAGCAGGATTTGGTTTTTAGATAGTAAGAATGAGTTGATTTTGGCGGAGTGATGTCTTAATAAATTACTAAAAAAAAATGTTTTCTTGTGACAATGTAAATGGATTTTTTTTACATGAACTGGGATTTCAGCGATGCAGAAAACAGAACTGCAGGATTAAAAGTAGAAGTTACTGTAAAACAAAAAGTTGCAGAATTTCTTAACAATTTATGTGTTTTCCACACTTTACAATGATGTTCCTAAAGAAGGAGAGACTTTTTGGCTGTTGCAGCCTCTCCTGTCTGTGTGATGTGACAGGAGGAGAGGGGTGGAGGGGACACGTTGTGGAGAGGAGGTCTGTAAACTTAATGTTTATGACTTGGAAGAACAACTTCTCAGTACGTTCTGTCAGCGCTTGATTCCAAAGAAGATATGTGACGAGTTGAAATATCAAGAAGTCTCATCGGAACAGAGAACGTGAGCTAGCGTTAGCATTTACCGAGCTTTTTACCGGTCCGTAAAAGCAGCAGGCGCCACCTTCTGGAACAGATCACCTGAATCTCTTGTTGAGGAGCAGCTCACCACCAGCTTCACTCTGTCAAACATTTACAACCAAACGACCAGCTGGAAAAAAGTAAAGCGCTTTCTGTTTTCATTAGCAGACATTTCATGTTGTCATTATTGAGTTTCAGTACATCTCAGACTCACATCTGGTAAAACTGAAGTGAAAAACAACAATTTTACTCAAAAATGTTTTTGATATTGTTTATGAATTCATGTGGCTATTTTTCATGTGCTGCACTGCTTTTGTAAAGAAAACTGAATATTTGATGACTGATCTGTAATCTGTAAATTTTAACTCGCACATAGTAAAGGTGTGTTTTTAAAAGACGTTTTTTTCTAAATTGTCAGCTTTGTCACAGAATATTTTTTGTCACTGTCTGTGACAAATAATCCTTCATTCTAATTATAGTGGAGATTATATTTTGATGTACAACACATGAGGTAACAGATATATAAAGTGTGATTATATGAAGATAAAGCAAAAACAAACATGTATATTACACTCTTAAAGGTACCATAGGGAATTTGATAAACAATGTAGCTTAAAAAAAATTTTTTTAATGCCTCTTAACAACATTCTAACGTAGCTATAAATATATTGTGGCGATTAAAAACCCCCGAAAGAAATCAATAAGGTGGTTTCCTTGCAGTTCTCTAAAAACCTCAGCCAATCAGGTGTTTTGGACTGAAAGCAACTATTGGACAATCCGGCTGTCCGTCTCTCTGAAGCGCCTCACTTCTTCACTGCTTGGATCCTCCATTAATGCTGTTGGAGCATTTTTCAGCAGAACATCCAGGAAGTGAGAGAAGGACAGAAACAGCTGTTCGTGCTTCAGTTTTAGGAAAAAATACCAGAGTCCCAAAAAGAAAAACACCTTTTCAGCTAGCAGGAAGCTAAAAACGTTTGGATGTAGAAAGAGGAAAAACCTGGGGGAACGTTAGCATAGCGTTTCAACAGCTGGTGTTTTGCTCTCTAATGTTTCTGTGGCAATATGCGATCCCATGTCCGGAGGAGGCGCAGCATAAGGATTATACCCGACGGGAGGGGGGAGAGTTCTGAGACGCGTTGGTGTAAAATAGCTAGCGATACCTAGCGTGTTTGAAGACCTTTAAGCTGCAGTCCGGAGTATTTTAGCGAGAGATCATTTTTTTAACTCAACGTACCAAGGTCCTCCCAAAACATCCCTTCTTCCCCCTCCTGCTCCCTCTAACCCCATTTCTACAAGTGTGCATCACTCCGGTCTCCGATGTGTTTATCGCCAAGTTTAGTCACCGGACTGTTCTTTGTATTTCTTTCTGAAGTTGATGCAGCCCTCAGTAGCCGGGGAATGGAGAACTTTTTAACAGAAGTTTATTCTGACTTCTCCATGACCTCGTTCTTCCAATATGGCGCCTGTAAACAGGAAGACACAGGGCGTCCTGTGGCCCACCTTTACAGGTTTGTGTGATGCATGTTGACAGCAGACAATGCGGACGCTGGAATTCTATTGGCTTAAAAAGTTCGCCGGTCAGTGTGAACTCATAGGGGTCTATGAGAGGAAGAAGGGTCTTCAGAAGAACAACAAATGTTGTGGAACTCTACCCATAAATCATAGTTTAGACCTGAAATATCATTTGAAACATTTATAAAATGTTGATACATAAATAAAAACTCCAGGCTGCAGCTTTAAGTTCTGGTAATAAATATAAAATGTGGTGTGAATTTTTAATTGGTATGTAAAGCACTTTTATTTTAGGACCGTTTCTTTCCTCTCACATGTTACAATAGAATTATTATATGTGTTAATTGATTATCCTCATTTGCATATATGATTACAAACCAATCAAGAGATATCTGTGTGGATCCGGTGCGGCTGATTGGAGGAGAAGATTTTTACCTCTCGTGTCACTTTGCCGTTGTTGTCAAAGTCATAGAGGGTGAAGGTCCACTCCTGTCTGTTATCCTCCTCCACAGACACGGCACACTCCAACTCCTGAAACAGCGCAGCACTCAGCTCAGTGTCACATGCGAGTGTGTATTTTGGTGCCATTGCTCCAGTTCCTTTCAGAGGAGGGGGTAATAAACGTCGTGTTGACACTCACTTCAAACTGGAGCTGTTTCTGTGGCCCTGCGGGTGATTGGCTGTCCCTCTCCTGCATCTTCTCCTCCACACAGCAGCTGTCTGTCTTCTCCGGGGGTAAAGCCACTGCAATCACACACACACACACACACACACACAGACATGAATGCACGCACACAAAGATAAAAGGGATGGCCTGAGGACAGAAACGCTGGGTGCTGTCTTAACCTGAGGACATGTCATCGCTTTCTGGTTTTTCTCCTAAGCTCACACTTCCAAGTTTGGCAGCTGCAATTAAGATGTGGCACATCTAAAACTCCTCCTGGCAGCTAAAGTGTTGAACACCCTTCCTGTCAGACAGCTTGTGTTCTAAACTTGATGTTTTATATTTATATTATGGTGTTTAATAAAAGTTGTGTGTTTCACAAGCAGAGTTTTGATGCTTTGATGGACTAAATACAAAGTCGGTGAAAAACCAGAGGTCGTTACTGGGCTGCTCCTGTAGTTATTTACAGTATTTATGATGGTGCTCAAAGACAGCTGAATATCAAAGCACTGTATCGTTTTCACACTTCAAAAAACATTTTTCATGTTAGATATCAGAGCAAATAGATCCGAGACAGTGTTTAGGTCAAGTTGAATCCCTTTTTAAAATGAGATTCTGGGTTCTTTAAAGCGACAAAACAAAAATGTGTTTATGCTTCCAGAATAAAATAACAAACACATAAAACTTTTCTTATCAATTTAGAAGTTCTCAAAGAATGCTAAAAGTCAGGAGAAAGAGAATCAAAGACAAACACATCGATCTGCACAATCAGTACGGTCATCCCGCACAAAACGTTTAGGAGGCTGTCAAAGAAAAACTAAATGATGTAACGAGCCTAAAACATGACAGAACATAAAAACAGGCCTTCAGATAGAAATGGTATGAGAACACTTCCATTAAAGATCCTGAGGCCCAGTGCTGCAGAGATCAGACATAAAGTAGAAAAATCACACCCGTTTAGATTTCCTTCGACGTCATTGCAAGGTAAATAGCAGATGTGGGTAGTAACTAGTTACATTTACTCAGTTACATTTACTTGAGTAACTTTTTGAAAAAAAATTACTTTTATGAGTAGTTTTACTTCACCGTACTTTACTCTTACTTGAGTATTATTTTTGTTAAGTACCACTACTCCTACTTAAGTAAAATCTCTGAATCCTCTACCTACTGCGAGTAACTTTACAGAAAAACAAACGTTTTAACAAAAATACACCAGACACACCTACACTTTATTAAAGGAGACCACAAGTTTCTGCAGCAGCTTTATTTTCCTACTCTCATTTTCTAGCTAGCTATCCTTATCTAGCTTGTACAAAATCTAGACATAGCTAGCTAGTTAAATTAGCTAAATAGATAGCTAGATTTATAGCCACACAGTTAACTCTACTAAGTTGTGGCATTATATTTTTAAAAATACTTTGAGAAGTGTTTCTTCTGCTTAAAATGTACTGTTTTGATATCATGTTATGTTTTTGTATCAGTGTTTATTTTAGCCTTTAGGATACTAGAATTTCCCCCAAACTTTATATTTTTGTCTGTCTGATGACATCATTTTAAAAAGTCGGATGGATCTTATTCAGTACTCAAGTAGACTTTTTACCAAATACCTTTTACTCATACTCAAGTATTTTTTTGGGACAGCATCTTTTTACTTTTACTTGAGTAAAAATATGTTGAAGTAGTGCTACTCTTACTTAAGTACATTTTTTGGGTACTCTACCCACCTCTGGTAAATAGACAATAAGGCAATAAACCGAAAATTACAGAATACTGAATTTTATAACTCATCATTTTGCCCATAATCATATGTTTGGTATTTTTTAAAATGAAAACATTTGAGTAGGTTGTGGATGTCCATGTCCCTTTAAGAAGCTGTGACGCGGACTAGTTGAGTCTGCGTCACAGCTAGTCACATGACTCCCCCATCCAGTTTGTAACAAGAAGGGAAAAAAACCAAGGAAATGGAGAATAATTCCAAGATGAAGCAGCGGGCTCGTCGCTCTGTGTGACTAGCGGGCCTCGTCTGCTCGTAGTTGCCTGGCGTGCCCGCCACTTACGGCAGCTTTCTGCTCAGTGTCGCAGCACTCCGCGGGCAGCTGAGGTGTCGGCAGTAGATCTGGTCGAGGAGAAGCCTATTCCCAGAAAAATGCTTCATCAATCATTTGTGATGGATTCAGCAAGAAGGATGTGATGAAAACAAAAGACAGAAGTCAAACTGTGCAGAAAGACTAACAAGACAAGGTAACACGTCCTCCACGCTTCATAGAGAACCTGATTACCTAACGACTCAAATGTGACAATATTCACATGATGCAGCTCTCTGTAATATCCATCTGTAGAACATAACAGATTGCATCTTAAATATTTGTGTTTGCAGAAAATTTTAGTCTGTGGAGCAATTATGCTGCTACAGCCCCATCTAGTGGACAACTTTTGTTTTTGTGCGTATGGGTAGTTATCGTCCGTTTATCGTTATCGAGGTAAACTCCTCAATCTACTGTGATATTGATTTGTGGTCATATCGCCCAGCCCTAACAGACAAGTTGTAGATTTTCACCAAAAAGGCTCAAAATGACAGTAAGCTTTATATTTTTCTAAATCACTGACAATATCACTTAAGGAATTCCTTTAAATATTGCATTCCATGGCAATTTATTAAAAAATTTGAAGTGCACCGATGTGGAAATGACTAGTCAAACTTCCACCATAATGAAGTCTGAGGTATGAGAAACAAAACAGCCGATGAGATAACTGCTGTACATCGGAACAGCTCTATTAACCCTGCTTTTGATGAACCGTGAGTCCAAATGATTCTGCTCCTGCTGCTTTGTGAATGATAAACAGTCAGCTAACAAGACGAACGCTGCATGATATTCAGAAACCATGAAACTAAAGTATTACTGCAATGATGATTAGTCATCACACTCTATTACGCTAGTCTGTGCCAATATTTTTAAATTCACAAGTCAGTCGAGTTCTGCTCCATCCAAGCTAGTTTCAAAACTATCAGTCTGTTTACGTCAGTGTTGAATGAGCCGAGTTATAAAAGTTTTTAAAGGCTGAAGGAGTCTAAAGTACAAGAGTACTTCAAGCAGTTTGTTCACTCTGTGAGCGTTCTTTGTTTTACCACATCAGCAGAAGCTGAATATACACAGTGGGCGGATAAGCACCTGAAAAGGAGGCACACAAGATGTTAAAGCAGCTAAATGCTCTCTACAGAGTTAGACGGGTCGTCTGTTTGACGCATTCTATTGAATGAAAGTCTGGAGAAACTTCTAGACCAGATTCTGAGTACCGCTGTGCAGCAGGCTTTATGAGGTTTACCACATAGATGTGACTTCCTAAGCACATTTAAAAGAGTAGATAATGTTAACAGCTAAATGAAAAACCTTGAACCTTTTTACGGCACATTTTAGTTCCTACGAGTCCTAGAGATCATTTCTAGTTCGGTCTGTTGTCTCTGTAGACACATATCTGACATTCACAATAGTCCTGGGCGATAAATCGATTGAATGAATTAATTAGAATTTTTGGTTGCGGGCGATTTTTAAAAAACAAGTAAATCGAGTTTTTGTGTAATGACACATTTTCGGCTCCCCGGAGCTTCTGTACGTTAGTTCCACATAGCATTATTGCTAGCGACAACAACAGCGAAAAACAATTACCGAAGCAGTCGCTTTGCACATATAGGGCCCTATAAAATCTGTTTCATCTTTTCCCAAATTCCAATAACCTCACGGCTCGTTTCTATGAATTTAGCTGAATGTTCCGTATACGGTTCTACCGGCTCCACGCTGCTGCCTGTTTTCAGACGTGACTCTGACTCGGAGCTCATCACATTACGCTGCCAGGCCATTGTCTGTCGACTAAACTTAAAGAGAAGTCATTCTTCAGATTCATAAAGGTCATCTGGATATTGTTCTGCTCTGAGCTTTGCACTAAACTTCGCTGTTTTGAATTTTCTGGAGGTGTTTCAGTGAGACTTTGTCGAAGCGGACCGTCTGTTTTCCCTCTGTGTGGAGAGGAGAGCTGCGCTACGGTGGCGGCCAAAACACTTTGAAAAATATTATTTTCTTTACTAATTTGCAGATATGAGAGAATTCCGTGAGATTCCACGTTTTATACTGAATTCTATTTTGTTTGGGGATTTCCGTGATTTCGTCCGTTTTTTCTGCATCGCGGAAATCATAGGGCCCTATGTTGTCTGTCGTTTGTATGTGTGGGGGGGGGGGGAAATCGGAAAAATTTCGTAAATTGAATTAAAAAAAATTTTTTTTAATCGGAGATTTTATTTTTAGGCCATATCGCCCAGCCCTAATTCACAATTTACTGAATACTTTCAAACACATAAATAATAAGAGTTTTGTTTCATTTTTATTTTTTCCTGATGTAATTTATACTTTAATGTGCATATTTAAGGTATACAAGTTAAAAATAGAAACTGTTGATGTTTTTATTTAGAGGAAAAGTAATCAGTCAATAGAATGACCAGTAAAAAGGCAGCTCTAATGATGATATCAGTTGTGATGTGCAGGCTGGGGGTCATTTAAGGGCGCGGTGATAGCAGTTTGTGCCTGCAATTGATTGGAATCTCTGTAATATTGATACTGTTATTGGTACATTTCCTATATATTGTGCAGCCCTAGTGCGTGCATTTGTAGATTCAGATATTTTAGGTTATTTTCTATTAAATAATTTGATTAGTCCTGTTTGGGTTTTAGGATTACTCAGTTTTACAGTGTTGCCCACCCTGGTGGTCAGAAATAGCATGACGGTCTGGTTCAGTGGTCCTGTTCCTCGGTTGGATCTCAGCCCAGATCTAATGCTACCGGATATCCTTCTGGCATTTGTTTGACACGCGAGGCGGGGAATACACGCAACATGTAACAAAGAGTAGGGAGGCACAAACGCGGCCTCAGCAAACCAGGCATAGTCAGAGGATTTTCATCTATCGTTCATCAACCACCCGCCCACTCAATAAAACGTAAATACAGGCTGCACACGCCCATGAGTCCACACAGACCACACCCCGGTCTCCACCCGCTCCCCTCTCATCCTGCAACACTTTGAAGTTTCATTCTTTTGGAGGAGGATCAGACCAGCTGTAAAACAGAATCACTAATTAATTAAGCCGAGTCAAATCTAAAACACTGTTTGTTTTCTCGCCAACAGAGCAGACACAACAGCCCGATTTCTTTCCTCCTGATCCAACGCAGATCAAAGCGGACCTGTCTCATCCCTGGGTGGGGGGGGGGGGGGGGGGGGGGGGGGG
>SSNR01000042.1:690824-743863 GCA_006937965.1 Callopanchax toddi | reverse complement strand
GGGGGGGGGGGGGGATGCCAGAAATGAAAGGCATCAACCCAGGGAGCTTTTACCAACTTTTTGGAGAGAGGTCCTGCCGTTTGATCATCCAAGGTGCTCAAAGGGAACATTGTATGTGAGGGCAAATCTGTTTGGTGGCAGGCTCAATACGGTGGTGAGATACTTATCTCTGAGCTAATGAAATTCCAAGAGGGGTAACAGTAATCTGCTATCACCCTCCTCCCCCCCTGACCCCTTCTCCGTCACAGACAGAGAGGCTGGTTCTTTATGACTGAAGCCGCCGCCGCCGCCGGGGGATTGGCTGTGCATCAAATCCGAGGACAAGACGGCTGCAGCCTCCACGCCAGGCCCGGTCCAACAGACCCGACACGCATGTGCATGACTATTTTCACTCACGGAAACACAAGCAGGTTGGGAGAGCTGCCAAATACTATGAGGAATCACAACTGGCGTAGCTAGAATACTGTGTTACACATAACTGTCACCTTTTTCTAAACACAGGAAACAAAGTGCTGCAAAAAAACGAGAACTGGATGATTTTACTCTTAAAATGGAAGCATGTCTGGGTTTTGAAGTGGGGAAAAATAGCAAAAATCATTCACCATGATGTTTTAAAGTAACATTTTGAATATGATCACTATTTTTTTTTATCCTAATTACAACTATTGATTAGTTATTACTATTTTTGCAAGCTGCTGAACAGTGCAACCAAACTATGTCCCTATGTAAAAGTGACCCTAATAGAAAACATAGAACCAAGAGTTTTTACACCTTTACCAACATTTAATTCAAGCACTTTTCAAACACCTTCAAGGCGACTTGTCAAGATCTCCCCACACTTTACATGATTTTTGTTTAAAAACGTCTGAAAAAGTACATTTACATTTAAATAAAGCTACATTTTCACAAGTGTCCTACTTGAATTTTTTTAAACATTAGTATATACAGAAATGTCCATATACTTAATGAACAAAGTCCAGGAAAGTCATCAGAACATTATCGGTTTTTCCATTATTTTAACAGTACACATAAACACTCAAAAGAAATATTTCACTTCACTGTCTCAGAGGGTTTACCATGCTCGACACATTTTAGCTAGTTTCAAGCTCTTTGTTTAAAATCCGAGCACTTTAAAAACCTTGACAATACCACATAAAAAATTCAAGGATTTTTAGGAGTTTCAACCACCTGAAAGAAGCCTGAACTGGGCAAATAATGTTTCTGAACAAATTTTAAACAGTTTGCAACTCTGCAAAGAAACAACAAATTAAATGTGCCCTGTAGACCAGTGAATCCCAGACTTCTTAAAACCTGACTCCCAAAACTACAAGGTCAAAGATTTACAACCCTGAATCTTACTGGTTGAACTGTAAAGTATTGCTAAAAAAGAAATAAACAAGGGCATAATAAAAACACTTGGAGTCCACTACTTATATCCTCGCCTCGCCTTCTTCCACTTATCCGGGTCCAGATCGCAGGGACAGCATCCCAAGTACAGAACTGGAGATTAGAGTGGTACTTTCTCCAGAATGTCCTGCATTGACCCGGGGGTCTCCTGCTGGCAGGACATGCCTGAAACACCTCCCCAGGAAGGCGTCCAGCAGGCATCCTGACCAGATGCCCGAACCACCTCAACTGACTCCTCTCGATATGGAGGAGCAGCAGTTCTACTCCGAGTTCCACCCAAATGTACGAGCTCCTAACCCTATCTCTAAGGCTGAGCCCGGACACCCTGCAGAGAAAACTCATTTCAGCCGCTTGTATCCGCGATCTCGTTCTTTCGGCCATTACCGAATGACTACAGGTGAGAACCGGAACACAGACGCTGCCCCAATCCACGTGTCGATCTCCTTTCCTCACTCGTGAAAAAGACCCCGAGATTCCTAAACTTCTGCACTTGAGGTCGGACCTCTCTGCCGACCCAGAGCTGGTAATCCAAATCCACCCTTTCCGGTTGAGAACCATGATCTCAGATTTGGAGGTGCTGGTCCTCATCCCTGCTGATTCACACTCGGCTTAAATCCACTCAGGGCTAATATTATTAGCTTTGCATCAGTTATAGTGAAATTCTGATATTATTGGTTATATTTAAGTTTTATTAGATTTTGAGATTTAGTGTTTTTGACCCACAGCGAAATCCCAACCCCAGCTTTAGGAACCTCTGCTCTACTAGACGATACTGTGATCTTTCTGCTTTGGCAGAATGTCAACAAGTTTTAATCCTTCACAGTCTAACATTATGATTTTTTTTTCAGAGCTTAACAAGTTTCACCAGAAGGGTCTCTTTGAGATAAACTCTCATTTTCATACGGTGAACATGTGGTGGGGAAGCTGGGATCAAACTAGCAACCTTCCAGTCAGCCACTCGTCCCCTAAGCTGCAACCACCCCTACGCTTTCATAGTCATTGAAGCTTCTGAACACTCTTAAATAATGATATTTCATCACCTGAATTTGTGAGTTGCTTGTTTCAAATATACTTTAAAGTGATAATATGCAACTTTTTCATATTTTTAAATCTTCTCCTTGAGCCAGTCTGTGCTAATATGACCCTTTACAGAGTTAATGAAAAGTCACTTAGCCCCATCTGGTGGTTAGATCCAGAATACCACGATTGCAAGATCTCCGTCGCCGTCACGGTACCCAGGAAGTCACGTGTCTCACGAGGGTTAGGCTAACCCAATGTGGCTAGCTGTTATGCTAGCTCTGGAGTGTTTTTAGCTCATGATTCCTGATTTTTTCCCATCTCTCCCTGCTTGAACACAGCTGATTTCTTTGAAGGAGTAAATAACCGCTCCTGTAGAAAGCTATGAAGGCTGAGGAGACATTTCAACAGGTAGATTTAGGCGTTTAGAAGCAAGAACTATGGGCTACTTTATGTAATGCAGTGATTTAAAACGGACACCAGAGGGCGCCCAAAACAAGCAAAACTGCATATTATCACTTTAAAACCTAGGCCTTTTGGGTTTTTTTTTAGAGATTTGATCAAAAATGACACGCCCAAAATGAATTGATATATCTCAAGAACTACAAGGTTTATTTGAATGGTTTTGGTACCAAAATAAAGGTAAGACTCCAGAGAATACCCCAAATGTCTAAAAATCAACACTTGTCTTTCTGACTGAAATTAAATAATATTGGCCCACACAAGAAAATAAAAAAATTTTTTATTTCTGCCTTAAAAAAAAAATCACTTTGCAATGTTATTATTCCCTTGAAAGTGTTAAGTTGCAATCCAAAACATCTAGCAATCCAAAGAACAACATCTTACCCTTTGCTGAGCCAAAGTTAATGCCAAAAAAGTAAAAAAACAGATGATGTAGAGATGTATTAGTGGATAAAGATCCAGGCGGAGCTTGTCATTTAGCCATTTTGGCACATTTAGGCACCTGTGGGCCATTACACATTTCTCAGTTTTTTTTTTTCTTATTTTTCCCCACTTATATTTCACCATAGATAGTAGTTCCATCTTTAAAAAAACTTGTTTTTGAGGATTTTTAGGAAAATCAACAAAATGGCTATTTACCCATTCAAGAAAAAAAGAAGTAGGACCAGGTTTATATTGGTGTCTTGAGGAAATCCGCCTCAATGTCCATATGTGTTGCCAGCTATCTCAGTGAATTGTGCATGTAGGGTGATGATACACATGTTGTTGGAAAGAGCAGAGTTTGGGCTTTAATTTAAACAGTGGTTTGTGTGGATAGGATTATGATGAATGGTTACTTTTGTGTGTTTTTCTTGGTGTGTTAATTTAGCATCTTTTTACGGTTTTTCTGTTTAATTGCTTATTATTGGAATTTAATCATGTTGAGGTAGAAAACGTTGTTTTTGTTGTTTAGACGAGATCCTTCCCGCTCAGAGGATATGCATCATGAATATATTAATAAACATTATGCCTGACTTTGGAAGGAATTTAAACAGGAAGTGGCATGGGTCCCCTAATCAGGGGACCCTAGGGTTTAAAGGGTTAATTAATGAGTATCAATGTAAAATACAGGGGCTCATTTTTCAAGTCAAAAGTTGAAACAAGATTAATAAAAACGGCTGTGCAGGCGTTTTTTTTTTTTTTTCTTGGACGTCAGTAGCACTGATGTAAAGTATCCCTTCAACTCTTTCATCACTGAGCTCGTCTTCCTTCCTTTGCAATTTCTGCAGACATGTTCTCTTTTAATCCCCACAAAACTTTCTCCAGACGTGCCTCCTTACCCCGTGAAGAGAGAAGCCTTTCATGTGCTTCGGTTGTCCTTTTGTACCAGTTCTCAGTTGATTTTTTCCTCTTGTTTTTACCTTTGTAAGATCGCTGAACGAAGAGCGGTTCATGCAGGGGTGATTGTGAATTCCTCGCAGCTGCTTTCATGCAGAAAGTGGTACGAGAATTGTTTTTTACGTCTACAATAATTCAGATTATTAAAACAAAACAGCTTCATACAATAAGATAAACTTCCCTGATTAAACTTTGTTAAACACCCAAGTTCTGAAATATTTGCTGACTAACCAGCTGTGATTTATACATAAAGACCAAGTCAGGAATATTCACACACAAACTATCAACAACCTCCTACTTTGCCTGTTAATCACAGTAAATGAATGGAGCAGCAGACTCTAATTAGCAACATCTGTCTTCGGGGGAGGACAAGTTTGGCCCAGACTCCGGTTTAGCCCGGTGACTACAAATCACTTCAAACTCCATCCATCAGACTCATTATCGTTCCTCTTTCTGCTAATATCCAGTGAAACAGAACTGAAAGAAGAGCGACTTTATTTTGGCTTCGTTTCCAAGTTCTGGGATGGTTCAGCTCTACATATCTGCCTGCACCTCACGTCCAGCAATGTCTTTAAACGGGAGGGAGAGACTTTCTCCTCCCAGAGCTCTTAATCCAAGATCACATCACATCAGGGAAAAAATATGGAGGGATAGAAGCGCTTTGCAGAGCGCCGCTGGGGAAGATGAGAGCCAAAGGAGGTTGTTGAGACGAGGTAAAAAGAAGACCTCATCAGCATGTTGAGAATAAGCAGAAGAAGAAAGAACTGACCCCCCGAAAACCTTGAAATATCTAAAAGGAAACCCCAAACAGTGGTGTTATAGTTTATGATTTAAACCCTGGCATATGATTTATGTAGGAAAAGGAAACCTAATGAGTTAATCGAAGGTGGACGTCTTACCTTCTAAGCGATAATGTTCATGACGAAGCCCCTCTGCACACGTACCAGCCATGGAGTCCTGCAAAGTCAGAATAAGAACAGAAAACATTTATTTCTGTATCAAATCATATAAAACACATCATCTTCATATTTCTGTCACATAAAAACCAGCATCCTTCACAGTCCACATCCACAGCGCTGCCTTCCAAACACGGAGTGACACGCCAGCATTGAAATTACAGCATTTACGTGTCTATATATGAACAAAGTTTGACAACTGTGTGCTGAGCTTAAACAGTGGTCGAGCTTTTAAGAGGAGAGTAATTGCAGGACTGAAACAAACTGAGTGGCAGTTAGGTTTTAGTTTATGAAAAAAGCATTTAAATCACTGCAGACGGCTCTGTGACGGATTCTGAGAAAGTGGACCGGGACGTCGCGCTATTTCAGAGGCAGACCGTCATCGCGGCGATGCGTTCACGGACTTGTTTTTATCCTGGGATCTTTTCACCCAGGCGACTCGGTCAGTTGGTGCATTCCAGAAGGACTTCGGGGATCATCTGGTTTAGCTACGGAAAATCTCAGGTATCCATGTGGCGTCACAGACTGAAAAACCATCACTCACATTCTGACAAATGCATCAACGTGCACGTATCCTTCTAAACATTGGCAAATATTCACACACACACACACATCGCTTTGAAGTCCAGGACTTGGTCCAGTGCTCCACAAATGCAGGACATTTACATTAGTTTTATATATATATATATATCCTGTATTGTTATTGCCCTGTCATTCTTTTTATTTTTGCATCTAATGCAACCATTTTCTAAGAAAAACTAAACAAAGTCACAATATCAAACACATTTCCTCTTTAAACTCATTATCTCTGTGTTGATTTAGTGAATAAATCTGATGCATGTGGTGCAGTTATTTTTAAAAACCATATCAAAGTAAATCAAAGCCATCTTGATAAGACTGACTACTCTGATGATGTGTCTCCATTCCTCTTTATTTTTCTGGCCAGACAAAATATTTGGCAGGTCCTGAAATCAAATCATCTGCCAGAGCGATTTATCTAAGACTGGGAACGTTGTGGTCCAGTTGTGGAGCCAACTGGTTTATCAGGATGTTAGAATATTAACCTTATCACAGGAGATGATTAACCCTACAAAATAATAACTAACTACATAAACCGAGTCCATGGATATCAATGTACAAGGCAGGTGTAATAAACGCTGGTGGATTCATAAATGTGTATGTAGGTAGGGTGATGTAAAAAAACATGATAGAGTCACAGAATGAGACATTATAATAGAATTTACTGTAAAATTATCAAATGAATTTATGATTTTATTAAATTAAATTTTTTTCTTGTATATGTATGAACAGTGTAAGATGTATTATCTTGTATTTTTTAAGTTAATTTAAAGAAGTATTTTCTATCTTTTTATATGAAACACCCATGAATTTATTTAACAATAAAATAAGAATATTTTGTATTTTAAATGATTTACAGGCAAATTTTCTAGCACCTTCAAAAAGTACTGTATGTCCCTCTAAATTGAATACGTTTTTGCTGTATTTTTGTTCAAGTTTGACCATATTTATGATATTTTTCTATTTATTAGAATCATTTTCATTCACCATATTAAAAAACTTTTAGGTGAAATTTGGAGAAATTGGGTTAAATCATAAATTGAATTTTGAAATAAGAACAAATGAATTTCCCTGATATGTCAGGGTACAGGAGGACATTTCTGTGTAATCCAGAGGAGCAGGAGGTCAGATGATGTTATCCTACCCTCCTAACTCTAATCCTGGACACGGTGTAGCACAGTGGGTGGCCTCAGTACGAGAAAAACAACACCACACAGTTTAGGGACCGATATGCTAAAGGGGGACCTGCCTGGGATAAAATATGTTTGTTTATGGTGTCAACATATTTTCCAATATGGTTTTATGACTCTGTTCTTGAGCTTTTAATGCAAGACAGCTTAACTTGTGTGATAAGACGGTCGGTCACCGTGACTTTCCACCGTAAACGGTGGATTACATTAGGATTAAACAGACAGATCATTATGGAAAGCAGAGAAAAACACCAAGGGCATGATTCAGGTTTTTGGATGACTAAAAGTTGCTGAGAGGTTAGCCAAGAACTAAAAAAAAAAAAAAAAAAACACAAAAAGGAATGTACTAATTGGTTGTTGTCTGTGTTGAGTTGGGGTTACTCTGGGATTTCCTTTGGTCAGCGTTAACAAAAAACATTCCATGTTTTTATTTGTTGTTTTTTCCTTTTCCTTTTAACCACACACGCTGCACTGAATGCTGAGTGCACGCTCTTCAATCTCAGACAGAAAGTCTCTGACCGTCAAACCAAAATGTACTGCAAGGGAAGAAAAAACCCAACTAAATTATCATTTATTTAAGTTTATTTTTCTTTGATAATGAAAATGAGGGCAGATGTAATTTTGTCTTGTTAATAAAACCACTTCAATCTAAACCTAGCTCTACAGCCTTTGTTAGTGATTGACCTGATCATCAAAATGCTCCAGAATTAAAATAACAGCATTAGTTTCTAAATGCTTTCCCACAAACCAGAGGATGACAACATTTCAATTCCCACTACCCTACCTTAAGCTTGTTACCTATATTAGAAAATAATGGCAAAAGTTCCTCTTCTGTAAATTGAATCGAGCAAAAAGTCAGGTGTCATAATAAAAACATTGATTGAAAATTAAAAGCACAATAATGCAGTATTAAGTCATTATTATTTAAAAACACAACTTCAAGTGTGTAAAAAGTAAAGTCTAAAGATCTATTTAACCCTTGGGCTGTCAAAGACTAGAAAACTTCCTAGGCCCAAAAATAAGGACAGTGCGATGGTTAAAAGACAAATAGTTCTTTTACTTTTTCTCAAACAGCAAAATTATTGATAGTAGGGGTGAGCAATATGACAAAATATCATATCATCAGTAGGGCTGAAACGATTCCTCCAGTACCTCGAATAATTCGAGTACAAAAAAGCCTCGAGGCTTCGTTTAATTCATGTTTAATTAATTTGTGGCTTTGCAATCACCCGGGGTCATGTTTCACCCGGACCGAAATAAGTGACGCACATACACACTGCACTGAATGCACACGCGAGTATCGAATGTAACTTAACTTTCTCTTAAGCCATGGCGGACAACTAGACCGTACTAGTACTACTAGTACTAGACCGGTAAAGATGTCGGTAGGTACCGGTAGTGAAAAAACACGGTGCCGACTTTGGTACTCACTGCACTACTTACTATAAAATGCCTGTCACTGCACGATCCGTACCCGGAAGCACGATCGGTTCTGCGCATGTGCGAAATGAGTCTACATCCGCTGAAGCTTTTTACGGTAATTACGGGTCAGAGTATCTGTTAAGATGTTAACAGTAATAAGTATTTATTAAAAAGTTTACAATAATGACAACATTTCATACAATGTTGAAGAAAATAAAGAATACAAAGGGAGTTATGGATCAGGACGGCCCGATCCCTACTGCGCAAAGTTGGACATTACAGATCAGGTCTACCCGATCGATTCTGCACATGTGCAGAACGCATGAAGTATTTTACGGTAGTTACGGTTCAGAGTATCTTTTAAGGTGTTAAGAAGTATAAAATAAATCTATATTCATACATAATGTATTAAAATGTTTATACACGTAGGTATCCATTGTTTAAATGATCCACACAGTCGAGAAAGAGGCTAAGCTGTTGGTGAAAGCTAAGGGCTAACTGGGAGCTAACGGTCTCATTCAAAAGACTGGAAAGTCGCTAAATTGGCAAAAAGAGGAAGTGACGTAGGCTTCGCGCATGCGCAGAACCGATCGTGCTTCCGGGTACGGATTGTGCAGTGACAATGTCCCTGTAAATGAGATGCTTCATTTAGCCGCCTGCGCAGCTACACGGGTGGAGACACAGGGAGGGGAGGAGCAGAGAGCCCCTCCCCTCCCTGTCAAAACAGTGTAGCGAGTTTCGGGTTAAAAATTCAGAAAAACTCTAAAGTTTGGCTGCATTTTGGAAAGGTAAACGGGAACAGAGCAAAATGAAACATATGCTGAGATTTGTGCCGCGAAAAACTGGAATTCCAGCAATTAGACGAAGCCACGCATCGCGTATGGAATTAACTTGCGAGCTGCAGCAACGTGTTCACTTCAGTCCGACTGAAAAAAAGGTGTGTGAGGGGAAGACAGCAACATAACAGAAAGTTCAGAGGGAAGCAATAAATACCGGTAATAATAGTAAAAGCACATATATGCCACAAAACCATGGTTTATTATTTTTTTTATTTAAAAAAATGTTTAATACTTTATTCTCTCAGATTTATACATTGTACATGTCATTTATACATACATATATATTTATATGTATGTATATTCATGTATATTTATATATACATACATGTAATTTATTAGAGTACTCGATTAATCGATAAAATATTCGATAGAGTACTCGATTACAAAAATATTCAATAGCTGCAGCCCTACTAATAACATTATTCATTCAAATACTTAAGAGCATCAGAATTACTCACATTTAATCAGCAGCAGCATCATAACATGTAAATAATGTAGAATTATTCATATCAATAGTCGATTACATGGTGCTATTTATAGTAACACAAAGCAACAGCTTATTAACAACATAGTGTTAGCTGCTGTACGCTAACAGGTGCTAGTGATGCTAACAAACAACCACAGCTGGTGTAAATCACCAACTCCGTAAAAATAAATACATAAAAACCAAAATTCTGATAAAAGTGTTGTTTGTATCCGTAACCACAAAAGAGCCATCCAAATCTCGTAGATCAAGCAGCGTTTTTGGAACCCATGAACTCTGGAGTCACTTTAGGGAGCAGAAGCTTCCACATCCTCCAACATAAAGTAAAGCACTTCAAACTTTAACCTACCAAATGTAGACGTTTAAATGATAAATCTGTTAAAAACTGTTTGTTCATATTCTTTCTGCTTGTTTCAGCTTTAGAACCAGCCCGTTTTTAATAAAAAGGCACAGCAGAGCCACTCTGGTCAGAGGGGTTCGGCCCACAAACAAACTACTCCACTTGGGACCTGCTAAAACAATTTTCCAGACATGACGTTTAATGTTGTGTGGAAACCAGAGCATGAAGCCTTTTGCTTTCAATAGCAGCCAGGTCTTTCTGAGCTTCTTCAGGGCCTTATTACAAGAAATTGCCCCAGCGTGTTTTAAAGTTGTTTAATTCCCTTCACAGAAAGTGATTTATTACCGAGAATACTACACAGACCACAGTGTGCCGGCGCCATTACAGCATGTGATCCACATTGCTTGAAGGCCTGTTTGCTTTGGCCATCAACGGTCCACTTTATAAAAATGGATGCGTTCAAGACAGATGAGCATAAGAATAACAGTTTTTACTTAACTGGAACAAAAGATGGAGTTATCTATTAGGAATGGCTCCAACTTAATCCCCCTCTACTGTATGACGTAACAACCATGTCAGCTGTGACACTTAAGCGAAGACGGGTTGTTCATCACCAGAGTTTAAACTATAACAAACTCTTACAAAGAGGTATAACAATCCAGGCTAATGCACCACTTTTATCTGATACTTGGAAAGGCTATGTTTAACCCTTTAAAGCCGCATTGTGGAGGATTTCATCAAGAGAGCAGTTTTTGAATCTAACGTCCAAAGGCTCCTCCTCAAAACACCTCGACACGCGCGTCCGGTCGCGTGTGCGCGCGTGCACACGGCACATTACGTTGTGGGCATAAACTGTACAGCTCAATGTGTAGGGTTTAATCACTCACAGTTCACAAATCTTATAAAAACACTGTACCGGGCTCTGATGAACCTCTCTGTCCCTGCTGCTTCTGATACTTAGCTCTATAGCAGCTAGCTGCTGCTACACTGTCTGTAGCTGAGCACAGAAATGACTCGGCCCCAGATGAACTTTCTGACCAAAATAAACGCGTAACCCTGTCAAGCCTTGCCATTCTGTGAGGTGAAAGGTTTAAAAATAAAAATAAATCCATCTTTAGCTGGGGAATGGGTAGGTTTTTAGTAGAAATGAGCTGTGAGTCCTCAGTGAACGGCTGAGACGGCAAACAGAGAAACACACGAAGCGTCCTGTACGACAGCGCCCCCTACTGGTACAGATTTGGTCGATGCGCGTGCATGTTGAGAGAATGCAGACATTTGAATTTTATTGGCTAAAAAATGTCGGCGGCCAGAAATAATGCAAAGGGGTCTCTAGGAGGAAGGAGGGTCTTCATCAGAATGACAGATGTTGTGGAACTCAACCCATAGATCATAGTTTAGACCTGAAATATCATTTAAAACATTTAGAAAACTTTGATACAGAGAAAAATGACATTTTTGTCAGATTTTCAGAATACCGGTATAGGACTGGGTAAGGCAGGTTTTTGATGAAAGTACTAATCCTGATACTCCGCTGAGCTGCTTTAAGGCCAGACGTGATTTGAGGCAAGTTTGCAACAAACGTCTAAAAGAGACGAGCCTTATTAAAGAGTCTGATTATATTTAAGTATTTACTTCAAAAGTACATTATATCTGGCACAATTACAAACTTCATGCTTTATTTTTGTAAATTTAAACAAAAACATATTCAGAATGCTCAAATACACAGCCCAACTATGGATGACATAACTAGTGCTAACGTAATCCAACAAGCAAACACGTATTCAGTGTAACTCGGTAGAAATGATTACTTTTGTAGAAACGCATCATTGATCAAAAAGCTTATTTTTTAAACTATAAAATCTGAAGGTGCATGTCTAAAACCAACTGATCTGAATGCTTATGATGAGTTCATGCAGAGAATACACACACACAGTTCTTCATGAACCCAATAAGATCCTGTTTCAGTCACGAAGTTCATCTACGGTTTAGCACTGAGGCACAGAAAACAAACAAATGCTAGAAAGTGTCAAGGTATCCTGCTAAGAATCACTTTCTTTCTTATTGCCTCATTTTATAAGAAAGTTTTGGGTAGAATCACAACACAGGTATGATTTATTACCAACAGTTCTGTCTGGTGATGCTGCGTTTAAATAAAATAGGGATTTTATTAGAGGAATGACACGCAACAAGGACCACAAAGAAAACACTAGATCAGCCACCTTCAGTCATAATTTAATATTTCTATTGGTTTCTGGTGATAAAATTCCAAATGTGTATAATTTCCTGTTTTATTGATAATTGATTTATTGATTTAGAAACACTGACATTCAGTAGTCATCTACAAACAATTACCAACGTTTTAAAAGAGTTTCTTTCTTTTGTAATATGATAAATGAACATAAATTAGCTCATTTGGGGCCTGTAATTTTAGTTTATAATTTTCTAATTGTGAACTATCAACACAAAATAACTGAACTCTGAAATAAAAAGAAAAATATATAGTGTAGTGTGAAATATTTAAAATATCTGTTCGAGTATCCTTGATGAATTTGATGAAAGTAAGTAACACAATATTCTACTAAACTCCACTAAACAACAGCAGAAATGTAGGTCAAAAGTTCAAAATAGAGCATTTTTCCAGGTGTATATTGTAATGTTGTAGATAAAATATGAAAAGAAAAAAAAAATGTGACAAAGAAATGTTGGCAGAAAACCAACATGGTGAGTTAGGACAGAAATCCACCTCCAGCATTCTTCTTTCTCTGCCACTGCGAACATAGAGCCACTGGGCCAAGATTTCTCTTTGAGACCATCACAGAAGCAGAGGGGTACATTAAAGTGCAAGTAATATGTACTTGTGTGCGATTGTGGGAAAGTCCCACAAGGCCTCTCAGTCTCTATGCTGTCTGACTCCATGACCCACCACACAGGCTGACAATTTATGCGGCCGACGACAGCTCCCCCTGATCGCGCGCCAGGGCCCAGTGGAGGCAAGCCTCAGGAGCAACGGCAGCTCCACTGGCACTCCATCAAAACCCAGGAAAAATCTCATTAGGACTGTGGCCGGACGCCTCCTGCTCCGTCCTAAATCGGTGGAGGAAAACACCTTTAGGACTGTTCAGAATGAGGAGGCCCACAAAAAGTGGGGGGCCGGCACACATGATCAGATTCATAGCCAAACGGGGGAGACAAGCAGAGTGATGGAGACGAGACAGAATGTTGGAAAAGAAGATATGTCCCCATGAGACCGACCGAGGTCTCTTCCATTCAGGAAAAGTCATTCAGCTCTGGAACAAGCAAATTAAATACTGAGACTGGTGATTTTTCTCACTGCTTCTTGCGATGGTCACAATATGCTAAGTTTAAAGACAATGCCTCACTGGGTTGCAAATATTAGCAACAAATTGGAGAAACAATTGCTAGAAAATGTGCAAATTAACAAGGGGACTCATTCTGAATTGGTAATAATGACACTTTGGTTGGACAGGTTTTATACATGGCTGGGTCCCATGGGCAGTGCTGGGGAGAATACTTTGCAAATGTATTCAGTTACAGAATACTGAATACCTGTTTTAAAATGTATTTTGTACTGTATTCCATTACTTTGCTTAATCCTGGTACTGTATTCTAAATACTTGGAATACTTAGAATACTTCCCCTATAAAACACGATTTAAGTCTATTGTAATAAGTGATGTTCTTGATGTTCATTGCACTCCAGATGGAAAGCTCTTAACATGAAACCCACAATTGTGGGGAAACCACAACAACGTCATCAAGCTAACGTCATTTCAGATACAACACCGACACTGTAAATGTGAGAAATGACAGAACTAACAGGATACAGGCTGTTAAATAAAGCACTAAGGAAGCAAAACTAGAAAGATAAAACGAACTCTAAGGTGTTTCTTCAGATTAGATTAGAGTCTTTGGACGCAGCTAGTAGGTTGTTAGCTGGCAGAGATCACACTGCACCGTCATATTTCGCTCGCACCGCTCCTTTCTTAGAGTGAAAGTTAGCTTGAATTTCCAGGACGTGAATGCACTGCTTGTAGGTTGATTTAGCTGCGGTTGTGACTCCAACCACTCCATCTCTTGGTCTGAATCCATACGAGGCTAGCTGCTACCTGTTGCTACCGGCTGGTTGGCCGGGAGTGTACCCTTGTGTTTTGGTAGGGTTGTTATGGTAACGGAGGCATGTTGTTTAGGGGCATTATAGGATAGATATTACCTACACAACATGGAGACACAAGTATTCCAATGGTATTACGAAAGTAACTGTATTCTGAATACCATGTTTAAAAATAGTAACTGTACCGGAATACAGTACATCAAATCAGTATTCTAAATACAGTATTCTAAATACATGCATTCCAATACTACCCAACACTGCCTGTGGGGCAGGTGATGCAAAACACAACAAACTGCAACAGTCGTGGGAATGTCGTGCAAATTTTCTAGTCAGATTTTTTGTCAGAAACTATTTTTAAATATCTCATTTTGGTTGCGAACCTCTCTAAAAGTTGTCTTTAATTTTATGGAAACTAAACTGACGGGGGTTCCAGTAGCTCACTACGCCTACAACAAAAAGAAGTTCAACATTTCCAGGGACATGAGCCTGCAACTTGTGAGGAAATAGAGAAACCTTCATGACCGTTTCAAGACATTTTGGAAACTCCTTTGTGAATGCCATTCACAATTTGACACTAACAGTACAGAGAAAAACTCTCAAGAAGTGCAAAAATGTGATGCATGGTGCCATTGTACCTCTGAGGCATGCTTAGATACACTGAATCTGTCATATTACATCTTCTACACTTGGCAAACAAAATGAATTTGATAGAGTTTATAAGATCTGGACAGCAGCCATCCGTCCATTTCCTCAAACGCTTCATCCAGTACGGGTTACGGGGAGCTGGTGCCTATCTCCAGCAGTTTGGACAGCAGCCATTAGCTTAAACCTATGAATGATTAATTGAGCAAACAGCTGTATAGGATGGAAGATTTCAAATGTTTCAGTCCACACAAAGGCACAATGCTGGGATGTAAACGTAGAAGAAGCTTTTATAAGTTTTACAGCTGCAAATCTGCTTACAGGTTTAGCATTGCTCATGAAAGATCTCAAGAGATGAAATACTCAACAACCCCTCCACTATCCCAGAAAGTAAACTGAGATACCCTGGAGGCAATTTCAAAGAACTGAGTTGCACAACTTTTGGTATCTGGCTTAGTTTCTTTCCTGAAAGTGTTGTGAATGTGGTGTTGCTGCTCAATAAGAGAAAATGGACCACCAGTCATCATCAAGGAGCAGCTTAGACCTGGCTCAGGGCTTCGCATCGAGTTCTTTATGCTGGAGTGCTTCTTACCTTCCAGCAACATTTAACAGCCTCATGTAGCAGTAAAACATGACGCTCTGAGATAGAGCCAAGATAGAAGGTGTTGATGTGAGGTAGCGAAGCGACGCGCTGCCTCAGAGTGAAGCTTCAAAGAGGATCAGTTTTCACACATGAAATAGAGATCTCAGATAATCATATAGTGTAGCGAAGCTGGCGTGGAACGGTCCCATTTACGGTGGGAAAAAAAGGATTTGGGGACAATTTTCAGACAACACTTTCACGCTAAGAGCCATGACAAGCGAAACCTCGCCCATTTCTCTTCAGCAAAACCATTTAAAGCTGTTTGTTCTTTTTTCTTTCAAACAGGCTTATAACCACATGATGCATTTGGAATTTGTTGAATTTGCACCTGCAGAACAGATGGTTGGGTAAAGTATAAAATTATCAAGTCTTTGTTTTACAGTGCAGTTCAATGCTTTTGACAATACATTCAATTTTAGAGGTCACACACATGTCGAGTCTTTAAGAACTAACCAAAACATTTATAATTTTGTAGATGTTTTTAATGTAAAACACCTTTCAGTGCAACCTGTACTTAGGGTTGTCAATGACAAAATTATGAGAAAACATGCACATTTTCAGTTGGAAATGAATTAAATTGGTATGTATAATACTTTTATGACAGGTTTTATACATGGCCGAGTCACGTGATGCATATGATGCAAAGAACTTGTGACAATCATGCAAAATTTAATGTCACTTTTCAAATTTGATGCAATTTTATCACAAAGTATCTTAATTACGTCTCAATCTGTTTGCAATTTACCCTCATTTTAGTCGTGATTTGGTCACCAACCACTTTTAAAGTTGCCTCTAATATCTGACACTTTTGGACTTAATATAAATTAGAATGGGGAGCAGATAATTTAAAAAGGTCCAACTACAAAGAAAATCTTCTGGTGATTGGAATTAGCCAGTGTTCAGCAATACCAGATGTTCAATGTGAAAGTTTTAATTTCCAGATGTATTATTTTCTGGGTAATCAGAATTTCTTTTCTAATTAAGTACTCTGTGAAATAAATTGTAAGAAGCCAATACTGTTATCGGCAAGACACAGCTGTAGAAGAATCAGGAATTGATATCAACTAGGGTTGGGCGGTATTATGGTTACCGTATAGACCCATTTACTACCTACGTCATCAAAAGTTGCGCGCGCACCCTGGTTACGGAAGTGAAGCGTTTTCTCATTCACAGACCCGTTCAAATTTCGTACTAACCAGTTGTTGTTTTTTTCAGTTCTAGCACATCAAAATGTCGGGTTGTTGTGTTTATGGATGTCAGAACCGCTCCTCTTTGAGCAGTGGACTAAAATTTTACAGAAATCCGAAGAGAGCACATCCGTTTTTAAAAAATCTGAGGCGTCTCTGGCTGCAGGTCATCAAAAGGGTTGATGTAAACTGGACTGAAGACACAATCCGAAATGCTCGACTTTGTAGCGCCCATTTTATATCAGGTAACGTAATTCTGTACACCGGAATTGTGGTTATAGTAAGCTGCGTTTGCTGGTTTGTTTTTAAGCAGTCTATTTATTCACAGGCGAGGCGTCAATGGACTCACAGAGTCCTGATTTTGCAGACGACCCAATACTATGGGTCTATGTACTATGACCCAAGCCTCGTACATAGCAGTCCTCGTCTTTGGCTAGGAAAGACTTCTGCCTTCAAGACGCAAAACTCAGAGTCTATGTCGTGATAGTTTACATTCTGTACGTGGCGACAGACAACATAATTGTATGCATCTAGTGATTCGTAAGCACGTAGCTTCTCTCGGGTGTACTTACTGGGCCTCTCCACTAAACACGTATATATATCGGGCCACTGGACATCTGGCCACGCAGCTTCATCATCCACCCATTCCATAATGCTTACAGGGATCCGGGAGTCTGTTGTCATTCGTTAAAGTGAGTTTTCTAATATAATTTTCAAGATTTGTCAGCAACAATCTCGCAGCGTAGCTTGTCAAAGCCTGAAAGGACACCATGTTCCGTTGCCAGGGTGCGCGCACATTCTCGCTTACGTCATACTGTTTACAAACAGTAAATGGGTCTATACAGCCAATGTTTAAAAATAGTAACAGTATCAGTTTCAATACTGTCATGAAAAAATGCACATGAGGGCTGGACTGCAGGTGGGCCGATGGTAACTTTTGGCCGGTCTGGACCGCGATGGGCCGGTCGTGCAGCCGGCGATCTGAGCGGCTCTCTTTAATCAGCACTTCCTTGTTGTGACGTGAGCGGTTGCAGGTATGTTTGTGTACTTAGCGTTTCAGTCAACAGCGGGATCCCCCCGTTTTAACCAGCATTCAGCACTTCCTTGTTGCAGAGCGAACTTGTACAGTCGAGGGTGTGTTCGCACACGCTTACAGCGCTTCAGTCAACAGCGGGAAAATCCCCCTTCCCCGGACAACCGAACCACAACGTAGCCGTTCGAACCGAACATCAGCTGTAGGTGCTCATGGTGGGAGCCTTGACTGAAAATGCCCAGGACAAATTATGGTTCCAGTCTAACCAGTAATACCGTACACCGCGGGAAAATGTGGAGGACGTTTGACGATATCAAAATTTGGATTCCACCCAAGCCTAATATCAACCCTCAAAACCAGAATCAGTGTATCTCTAATAGTGATGGAAAAATTATCTTGCAAATTTTCTGAACAACATGAGAGCAAAGGCCTGCAACTCATGAGGAAACAAAAATGAGAAAAACATTTATAAATATTTTAGGAATTCCCTTGCTAATAACGTTAGCAATTTGTCACCAACAGTCACAGCCCAGTGGGAAACGGGCGCACATTATGTGTCTGTGTGGGAAACACCTCCCTAACAATATTAATATGTGAAACATGTGAAATTAAAGCTGCTTAATTGGGCAGAAAAAAAATGTAAAAAGTGGTTACCACATTTAAATCACTGAATAACTTTTCTTCCTGCAACTCAGCCACTTTTTTCTAAACAAAAATCCAAACCATGGCATTAATAGGACAATGTAGTTTCCTTAAACTCTGGCAAATAATGAGACCTTGCATATAATTTGACATTTCAACTTCAAAGACGGACGTTTTCCTTGCAGACTAAACGGCCCCATGCCTGACACCCTTCAGTCACGGCACACCCGCCTCTCTTCCTGCACCCCAGGAAGGAAATTATAGCCGTGGAGTTGGGATCCATCACTGGGCAGGTTGGAGGAAGCAGCTCCGTGATTAAAGTGTGCGTGGTCAGCAACACACAAAGCTAAAAGGGTTGGAGGAGGCTGCACATGCCAACGGGCTTACCATGTTAACTTTAGTTCATGACATGGGTCACACACAAACACACTATTAGGTTAAACTAGAATACGTACAATTATAGATATGTGTAAATGAAGCCCAGGTTATTGCTGGAAATTAGATAATGAACGTTTTCTAAACTAATTGGGTTTTTACTGTGCATACAGTAACAACCATGAGCAGAATTGATGTCTTCCCTTTGTAGAGTGATAACACAAAGCCACCGGTCGTTTCTTTGAGTCAGATTTACATTGCAAACACTGTTGGTCACATTACCTCACCCACATCAAAGGCTGCCTTCTGAACGGCTCGGTGGAATATTAGCAGAGATTTAAAGCCTCCATCTTTATCTTTATAGCTCAGAAACATGCTGCCTCCTTCTCCTCTCATGCTTTTTATTTATGCTCCATGTGTGAAGTTGGCTTTAATGAGTCATTTACAAAACTTTTACACCTGCAACAATCAGATTTTACAATTCAGCAAGGCCCTTGGGCACTACGCCCTACCTGCTACTCAAGGTAACAGCCTTTATTAGCTTTGGAAAAAAAAAAGTAAGCGCAGCCATTAACATTTATTACACTTTTTATCAAAGCTGTATCTCACCACAGAGGTGGAGGGGGAGGACATGAAGCCCTAAGATCAAAAGACTATAGGCCCTTTTACATTTACAGGGAGTGGCATAACATGGCTCAACTTTGCTTTTATCTTTTTGTGCGTGTTGTTGTTTTCTCGTTAGGTCTGAATGCTTTTTGACAACCTCAGTAGAGCTTCCAAGAAACTCAAGTCTACTCTGTGCACAGTGCATCATCCACAGAAACAAAATGACATTACACTTACTCTTTTACCAAAGTCAAATTCAAGCACTTTCAAGGTGAGTTTACAAGATTTTCCAGCCCCTTTCATTGGCGATGATTAGAACACGAACAGCTGGTGTACTCAGAATGCTTCTTTCACACTGCAAAACCTGATTTCTAAGAAAGTAAAACAGCCTTGTTTTTAGACATTTTGACTTATTTTTGTCTAAAAAGAAAATATGTTCTTACAGCCCTACTTGAAATAGGCCAGATCTACTTAAATATGGTCAAATTTTCTAGATTTGAGCAAAAATACCCAATTATTTAAAACTGCTTTTAAATAACTCTTTTATGTTCTCTTGTTGTTGTTTACTTGTAATGATATTTTTGTTTGTTTTATTGATTTTATTTGTTGTCTTTTGATCATGTTTGGTTCTGTTTTGTGAAGCACTTTGTGATTTTTTTCTGTGAAAGGTGCTATAGAAATAAACTTTACTTACTCACTTACTAAAACAATCTGCCAATGGGGTCCGCAAAATGTGCTTGGCTAGATTCCTTAAACACGGTATATGCAGGAATCTTGAAGTTAAATTCAAAAAATTTTTAAGACTTTTTCAAGACCATCTCAAATTTTTTAATACCTCACCGCCATTCTGGTTATGCGGCAGCGTTCACCAAGATTCTCTTCCATCTTAACATTTCGGTGCGTTCGTAATACTCACCGGGAACACCAGAGCGTACATTGTGCTTTTGAACTTCTGCACCGCCCGCCCTGGTGCTCTGAGAGAAGGATTACTAACGCACCCTTTGTTTCCCGCTCTTGTTTTAAATAAAAATGACTAAATTCACACGTTTACGATGTTTTTGGGACTCAAACTGTTGGACATCAAATTCAGATTTTTCATTCCAAAATGTAAGACTTTATAAAGCCGTGACAAGACTTTTTAATACTTTATAAAGGGTCTTGAATTTCCCAAAATTGATTTATCACCTTTTAATACTTTTCAAGACTCCGCGGATACCCTGTTAAAACTAGCAAATTGTTCTAAATGCAGAAAATTTTGCTATTTTTAAAGATCATATTTTAAGTTAGACACTCCCTTAAACAAATGTTTAGATAAATATAATAGAAATTTTTTCTGAATAAAAATTTACACAAATTCGATAGGATAAGATAAACAACTAGAGCTACAAATGAATTAATAAAACATGCTGTTTTAATCAAATTAACTTATCAGAAACTTGAATGACCAAATAAATGCTATGCTCTGGTATCTGATGACACATTTCACCTTCTAAACCTCGTGTGATTAATGTGGCAGTCGGATATCTCACACCTGATGAAAGGAATTAGATTACAGTACCACATGTGTGCATGTGTCAGCCATTAAAGCAAAAATAGACTAATGTTTAGCAACACGCCAGCTCACATGCTTAAATGTCCATCAGTCAGTGTTCTGTGTTGCTTTTGATAATTAGTCAAAGCTCTCTCTGAGAACAGGCGGGAGTGTGGGAGGAACATTGCTTCAGTCAGGAAGTCTACCTCGAGGGCAGCAAGGATGTGACAGGTACCTCAGCCGTTTTAACCAAAGCCAAATCTCTTTGACTTTCACGAAGCAACTTCTCTTCAGTAGCTTGTATTCATACTGAGATGATAATCTGCTCATTTGTAAGTAGGTTTGCTGTCTTTGTAAAGGAGGAAATCTCAGTACAAAACCACAGCGCTCCTCTCTTTCATCTGCTCTGTAGCATCTGATCAGCATGCTGGAACGCACAAAAACAAGGATTTCTGCAGACCGGTTAGTGTGAGATGTAGGGAAAGCTTTATGCTCAATCCAGCCACGTTAAACATGAAAGTAAAGCGGTAGATGAAAAGAAATTTAATTTAAAAATTACATTCTCTACAATTTCCCCAAATAAAAACTGATGTATACTCCAAACGCTGTCACTGAAATCAGCTGCGGAGCTCCATGTGGTCGGTGGCAGAACGCAAACCTCTGACGTGTGCACGTTACGCACCGCACACCAAGGTGGCCACATTCCTCCTTTCCTCCTGTGCACGCAAATGCAGGCACTCACGCACAAAACGCATGCACATCTGTTTAGAGCAGACGTCCTGCCAGCCACAAGCCACTACCTCAAAACATCCCTCACATCTGACCTTTTAACTGTGGACCTAAAATCTGTGTAATTACAGACAGTGTTTTAACTTAGCAAGTAAACACGGCTGCAGAAATAGACACTTCAACTACTATATACAAGTGTGCTGGTGCCAGAGGCGCGTTTCTATTCATAGCTGACTGGAATTAGTGGCTTGTGTCACTGCTCGCCATAATGAACTTGGAGCGGGGAAGTTTATACCGCTGAAGACAGCAACCGTGCTGTACCTGTTCTATCTGGTGAGTAGACACAACGTTAAAGAATTTAAATACAAACTGTATTTTTTTTGCTTTGTGAATGTAGCCGAGTTGAATCAAATTCCTCTCGATTACATGACTAAAATCTGTCTGACCCACCGCCATAAATAAAGATGGTTTTCCGTTTATGAACGCTGCCATGCGATAACTTTGGA
The DNA here is from genome assembly GCA_006937965.1 of Callopanchax toddi. Classification (NCBI taxonomy): domain Eukaryota; kingdom Metazoa; phylum Chordata; class Actinopteri; order Cyprinodontiformes; family Nothobranchiidae; genus Callopanchax; species Callopanchax toddi. Next base: position 721,765 of record SSNR01000042.1, on the reverse strand, counting down.
ACCAGAGTCGGCACAGTCAAGACGTGGGGCTGAAAAATCCCACCACTATGCTTTTCTAAGAATCATACAACTAGTTACAACTAAGAGAATACAAAATATATATATTTATAAATGTAGCAGCAAGATCAGAACTACGTGAATCCATATAGACACCTAGAAAATCAGAGGTATCTTAATTTATTTGACCAGAACAAGGTCCCATTTCTTTACATTATAGCTGTTGTGTGGAGCATTTCAGCAAGAGAGCATTTTATGAATCCAACATACCACGGCCCCTCCCAAAACATCCATTCTCCCCCCTCCTGCTTTGTATAGCCCCACCTCTATGCCATGTGCACGTGCAGGTCTCTAAAGGCTAGAATACACCGGACACGTCGGCGACACGCCACGTCGTGGCTGCGGCGTTATTTTGATTTAAACCCATTCTAGTCCATCAGATCACTCACACAGAGCTCGCCACAACGCGTCCCAGACACGCGAGACGCCGCCAGCCTGCTAAAGATTCGCACCAGTTTAAAAAGGAGCGCCAGTCGCAGCTGTGCGCGTGTGTCACGACATGTTGAGTACTTTCTGACACCGCCATTACCATGACACCGACGTTACGACGCAGAACGGCTCCTATTACGGCACACAGAAATAAACCGCCACAAACATTACGGCACACATAAACAACAGCTCCATTAAATAAATTACTTACCCATTTTGGATTCCCAGAACACACGACGGCAGCTCTGATCACATATAAACAAAGAATTCACTTCCCGCTTCCAGTTTTCAATTCCCGCGTGATGTTGTGACTATCGCGCGATTTTTAAAAGCAGATCCTACGGCGCGCTGTGTCAGGAGCGCGTCTTGTGTGAGTACAAGACTCGCCAACACCGCAGCCAGAAGGTGGCGCATCGCTGAGGTATCCGGTGTATTCCAGCCTTAAGCCGGGCATAAACTGTGCGACATTTTCAGTCGTGGCTCTTAGCTCCTGCTCAAACAAAATAAAGCCCTCAGTAGTCGGGGAATCGATAACTCTTAGTAGAAATTAGGTCTGACTTCTCCGTGACCGGCTGAGACTGTAAACAGGAAGACACGGAGCATCCTGGGAGCGCGCAGCCCCCCACCTCTACAGCTTTACGCAAAGTGCATGCACGTTGACTGACCGCCGACAAGGAGGAAACTTGAATTCTATTGGCTGAAAAAGTTTGCTGGTCGGTTTGAATTCAAAGGGGTCTATAGGAGGAAGGTCTTCAGAAGAATAACGTTGTGGAACTCTACCCATATATCATAGTTTAGAACTGATGTTACTATGGCCGCGTCTCAATACTCGCACTTCCACCCTACGGTCTCCAATGAAGTGCACTTGGAATTATGGGTAATACCCTTTGCTGAAGTGTGCACCCATGCGGACTTCGGCGAAGTGCATAGCGAGGGTGAAAAAGGGGGCGGGGCCAAGATCCGGATTCTACGGCCAGGAGAATCGGGACACCCTAAGCACTCGCGCACCTCCGTGGGAACGCGCAACTGAGGGGCGCGAGGGTGGAAGTGCGAGTATTGAGATAGGGCCTATAATTTAAAACATTTATAAATGATACATAAAAAAAATACTCCACATTTCAGCTTTAATAAGGTGGGCCTTAAATCTTATACTGCAGCCAGCCACTAGGGGGCGTTTTTGTTCATTTAAGCTTCAACGTAGGTGTTACATTTCTCTGTCTAGTTATGCATGTTTATGGGCTGAACTGTATAAAAAAAAAAGAGAGAAACAAAAGGAAAAAGCATGAAGTGGGGGTAAAATTGTTCCTCATGTAACACGTGTATGCCTCAAAAATTGTCATTTTAAAAAACCTGAAAGATCGGCATGTTAAAAACAAAACAATTAATAAATACAATATACATTCCAGCTCCCACAGACCTAAAGGCTAAAGTGAAATAACATTTTATTGAGGGTTAAAAGTCCTCAAAAGTCCTGTTGAACTCTTTAAAAAGTATTCTAAAGACCTTTGTTGTAATTGAGAATGAAGTTTTTAGGTGATGGAATGTTGGGTTTCCCAGACGAAGCAAATGTCACAAGAAGAAACAAAGAACTGGTCTGCTCCATTGCAAATCTACAGGATGAGGTCCTCTTTGGGCTGTGGCACCTGTGGAGCATAAACACACCGGGGGAGGACAGCAGGGCCGATCTTCTGTTTAGCTTTCCTTCAACTAACAACATCCCCTAAAAGACAATCCAGACCTCCTCCTGGCCTGGCGCCACAGGAAGAGCTGAAAGGCCCTGGAACCTCCGTCAGGGAGAAGCACAATGCTCTCCAACCTCTGTTTACCTAAATTCATTTCCTCCATTCCCTCCACCTCAGGTGGCCTGAGAGTCCTGGTCACCAAAGCATGCAAACACAAGGAGGATGAATACACCAGCAGGATGCAGGGAAGCTGTGGAGTCCATCACTGCAGTTTCCCAAGATTCAGTTAGTAAGGTAAACAAGTGGAGGAGAGTCATGCTGAGACTCTGCTAGCAGTGATAAATAGATTCACATATTAGAATAAACATCCATATTTGAGACTAGTTCTGTGTTTCGTTGCACATACGTACTCCTCTGCGTGTGCATGGCCTCGTGGGAGCTTGATAGTAGTATTATGCAGATGTTGATCTTGTCCTATCTGTGAGCCACTTTTGAGTTTTGTGTCAAATTATTCAGCACTTATTGCATAGGCCAGAGCGCAACCCGCAGGGGAAGCAGATAAACAAACAACAGAGAATTATTCAGGGTTTAAACACTTAAACACCCACTTTAGTGGAGCCTTTTAAGTGGGTGATTAAAATGAGCACTGAGATCCCACAGAAAGCCCAGAACTACCACAGGGGCCCCAGTTAGTTTCTCCCTCTCACTCACACACACACACACACACACACACACACACACACACACACACACACACACACACACACACACACACACACACACACACCTATATCTCTGCCATTTGCACACACATTTTCTAGAAATTTGGTATTTATAACTCACTTTTAAAAGTATGAATAGACAATGCATAAAAACTGACCAATGTACAGTATATCTAAACTAGAAAAAACACTATTTCTGCTTCAGTCACTCCAGATTATGCAACCTCACATCCTTACATGTTTCAGAAAAAAGAAAAGGGGCAAAATTGAACGTGTCATGTTTTCATCATTGCCAATCAGAGCTGGAACTAGGGTTGTCACGGTTACCGGTGTCACGGTAAACCCCGGTAAAAACGTTGACAATAATTATTACCGTCATGTTTTTAAAAAACTATATTATCTCGGTGGGTTAACCGCGTTCGCGGTTTTGGCGCGGTTAGCTTCCCGGCCACTGTCCCCTCTGGTGAAGCTTCTGCGCACTTTGTAGTGTTTACATCCACAACTTTCTTAAGCTAAAGCTAAAATGACGGCGAAAAGAGGAGAAAACAGCGCTGAGGACATCTATCAGCCCTCAAAGCAGACAAAGTCTGAAGTATGGGCATATTTTGGATATTTGAAGAATACAGAGGGACAGTCGTTTGCCGAACGTGCCGGAAAAAAGTGCGAAAGGAAGCGACACGCGACGCATCTGTGTGACCATCAACTCTACAGTCAATGCAAGAGAAGGTATTAAGGTAACGTTTAGCGTTTTAGCTGAAATACATGATGTGAGGACTTTGGGTTGAGGGAGAAAGCAGCGAGCGCCACTGCCAGAACATAAACCGAGTCACGAACGGACACCCCCGTATTGAAATGACGCTACGGGGCTCCCAGCGGGCAGATCGCTGTTGACGCTGCTTAATGAAGCATCAGAATAAGTTCACCAGAACTCCAGCTTAGCAGAAAATAATTGGTGGTTTATTAGCCATGCTGCGGGGAGCGGGAGCAGTACAGAGACCACCTTAAAGTACGACGGGTAACCATAGCAACAAGGTTGTTTGTCAAGTACGGTGGCCCATGCAGTACAATAGGGTGTTGGTCAACTGATCTACAGTCGCCACTGCTGACTGATTATGAATTATTATGAATTTAACAATGATTACTGCCTGATGACATCTCCCCTAATCTGAAAAGCTCACAGGAAGGACACAAGCTGAGGACAATATTGTCCTGATCTAGAGGGTTTATTTAGTTGTCTAGTTGAACATATTCAACATCCTTTAAAAAAATACTGAGATAATACTGAAAACCGTGATAATTTTGGTCACAATAACCGTGAAGGTAAATTTTCATACCATGACAACCCTAGCTGGAACTAGTAAATATTCGTGACAGCAGTGAAGTCTCTGGACTTGGGAATGGATGTTGATATCTTTTCTTTTACTAAGGACAAAAAACAGATGTTAGTTGGTGTGAGAGGACTTCTACGCCTTTGGAAAAAGATTCTTGCCCCAAAAAGTCTTTGATCTGTCAAACTGGTGGCAAGAAACCTCCAAATGCACATTAATTCAAGTATTTAAATCTGTATCTCTATCCTTTTTTACTTGATGTATCACTCAAAGATGGAATGAAAAACACAAACATCAAAATCCAGCCTAGTTTCTAGACAAAAGAGAAGACCATCATCAAAATCTGTCTATTCTTCAGGAGTTCTGACATAAACGCCACCCTAAAGTGTGGAACAAAACCCTCAAGCTATGGAAACACTTTGATCAACAGCTCCTCGTTGCTCCAGACTGAGCATATATTTGGGGAAACAAAGCACAATCTGAGCTGCTAATCCCCAGAGATTCAGAGCGCATTCCCAGAGAAGCCTTTGATCTCTGGAGTGCATCCGGACAGCTGACTTCAGACATACTACACACTTGCGTGCACGCGCAGGAAGAGATGTGCGCAAACTTTTAACGTTTCACTCAGTCTTCTATTGTTCCAAACATCCTTTAAATTCAGACGCCTGCTGTGACAGCTGATTATTGCTTTCACAAAAATGCATGTTCAGAGACGTCTCCAACTCAGCTGAACAGAGTCAGCGCAGAATGTCTCAAGAAACTGCAATTTGAAGTATCATAAGCAGTGAGAGATGCACAGAAAGCAGAAAAGTAGATGTTTTAACAAAAGCAGACAGATTGATGGTACCGCTCTAATGTCCACATGCCACTACGGCTTTATCTTACAAACCAAAATTGTTGTTTGAAAGCAATCGTTTCCAGATGGTACCATTCACAACAACTGACAGTAATCCACTCGGCTTTGTGATACAGGAGGAACTCTTTCAGCTTTTAGTAAACTATGTGACATACAATGCCTGATGTGACATTAAAGCCACCTCCACATCCTGGAACCTCCCAGTCCTCAAGCTACACTGATGTCAGCCTCAGACTTCCACCAGATCTTCTCACGAATTAGAAAAAAAAAATCACAGAGACCCTCTATGGCCAGGTGCTACCCCTCCTCCCAAAGACTGGGCTTTTCTTCTCTTTAGAGTGGCTCCAAACTTTTCTCTCAGCCTCTTCAAAGAGCAACAACGGGCCTTCGGTCCCTTGGGACCACAGAGGGGGTAGAGCCCGGTGGGAGAGGGGCATACGTCACACAGCGTGCACAAGAGGCCAGCCGGTGGGAAAAGAAAACGCACACGGAGAGGATAGAAAGAAGGAGAGAGGGGAAGAGGAGTTAGTATTTGAAAGGTGCTTTCAGCTTTTAGACAAGGGCCCTCACTTTGTGAAAACAACCTAGAAAGAAAAAGCACAACGGCAAAAGTGAAAAACGGAGGGGAAGGGCGTAAAACCTGCCATGTCTTTTATCAGACTTGGAAGGTGAGGGAGTGTTTAAAATCTTTAGGCTTATTTCCAAATTCTTTCTACTTTTAAAAAAGAGCTGAAAGAAAAAAATCAAAGACCACGCAACCAACTGTGAGACAAGGGGGCAGAGGTTCTAGTGCGAGGTGCGTTCTGTCGTACCTTTGCTCTTTGTCTGCGCATCTAAAAACGAACAGAAGTTCTGCTGGAGAAGAAAACATGAGCTTTGGGTTCGTATGAGCAGCAGCTTGGGAAGACTGGGTGTGAAGTGGGAGGGGGTGGGGGGGTCTTTTTAACCACACAGAGGGTAGGGCTTCACGGGGAGGGAGGAGCCACCAGTGTCACTACAAACACCCTGCACTTCAAATGCAGCCTCATTTCATCAACCAACACAAGGGACACGGGACCAACGCAACAAACAGATGGAGGATAGGAAGGGGGAAGGGGGAGAGGGCAGGAACAAAAAGGGGAAATGGGGGTAGAGGATGAAAGGAGAGAGGATTTATTACAACAGACTAAATTAAAAAGTCACTCCAACTATAAAGATCTAGGAAGCTGTGAAATTAATTTGAGCTAGAGTGTCTTGTGGTGACGATCTTCGGCCGCCATCACGTTAATAGCAGTTTTTACAAGTTGCACATGACATATCAAATTTACGGTTGGGTGTGGACGCTAGGCTGTACACAGGAAAGAAATGCTGCTGAGGCTCACATGACCTGGCTCTGCTGTTGAGACCCACCTGCCCACACCGCTCACGGAGATCTTACTATCGTTACGTTTCACCTTTAAACCATTACCACCAGCATTAAGCCGCCAACGTGAGCAGAACATCCCAATGACAACATTCTTTAAGGTATGCATTGTTGCTATTGGGAATATGACGCTGCTACAATCGGATCAAAGGAATTTTAAGCGTGGACTCCCTGCTGTTGACACCCGACCCACATTCTCCTGGACCCTGGTGCAACTGGGAGGGGTGCTTAAGAACAGCGGCTATAAATAACTATCTCCCCAGGTATCCTATACAACAGGGACAACTTTTTAAGCTGAGAGTGGACTTGCATTCTGTCACAGTGAGAGCTTAGCCCTAAAAGCAGAGGGGTCAAGCTTTTGAATTTATTTCAAATGAATGCACAGGATTATGGTGCCATGAATATTTCCTTCACAGAAGGTTGATACATTTCACTTATGGATTTAGTTATTAATAAAGATTTAAGATATTTAAGAACATAATTAATTTTTTAATGGAAATGATGGGAACTGTGACATTTTTAAATGTAATTAGATCACATTTTATAGTTTCTTGTAAACCCTGAACGCTTCTGCAGTTGACAATTAACAGAGGAATGGGAACTAAACGTAAACCCTTTTATTAAACTCTTATTTTAATCATCACAGCCTGGATCGAGTTTTTTTTTTTACAGGGTACCACTTCTGGGAACAAAAGACTGAAGATGTGTTGATGAACTAAGCTGTGAATGCCCATTACTGTGGTAATAATTTATGATAAATGCTTGATAGTAATGTGGTTTTTAAACGTTTAAAGGCATACTCAGTAGCCAGGTGAACAATGTAGCTTTTAACGTTTTTTTTAAAGCCTCTTAACAACGTTCCAACATAGCATAGCTATAAATATATTGTGGAGATTAAAAAACCCCGAAAGAAATCAATAAAGTGGTTGTCCCGCGGTTCTCTAAAAACTTCAGCCAATCCTATTGTTCGGTCCGAACGATAGGATTGGACAATCCAGCTGTCTGTCTGCCGCATTTCCTCACTGCTTGGATTGGCATTAATCCGCCCGGACACATTTTCCATCTGAACATCCCGGAAGTGAAAGGAGGACAGAATTAGCTGGTGGTCAGTGCTTTCATATTAAGATAAAAATACCAGAGTCCCCCCAAAAAACACCTTTTCAGCTAGCAGAGAACTAAAAACGTTTGGAGGTGAAAAGAGGAAAAGCTGGGGGAACGTTTCTGCAGCTGGAGTTAGACTCTGCATTGTTAGCGTAGCAAAACGGGGTCCCATGTCCGCGGGAAGGCTGGCGTACCGATTATACCCGACGGGAGGGGTGAGTTCTCCGAGTCGTGTTTCTGTAAACTAGCTAGCGAGACCTAGCTTGTTTACCTGGCTACTGAGTATGGCTTTAACTTGTCTAAAGAATTTGAACCCCTTACAACACAGAAACAATAATATCAGTAGAATTCATGCTCTGAAAAAGGATGTACTGTAGGTTAGTTTGTCTCTTAGTTCACACTGCAGGTGGAAGAGACCCAAATCTGATATTTTTATGACGGTCTGAATTAGGGCTGGGGGATATATCGAGTATATTCGATGTATCGCGGTATTTTCCACGTGGGATGTGTAAAATGGCTATATCGTCAACACTCGAGTATAAACTGTGACGGCAAAGTGAAGCCGTCTGCTTGTAATTCACTGTAAGTTTCGCTTCTCCCACATGCTGTGAATGCATCACTCGTCGCCCCTCCCAACCTGAAAACTGTACCTGCTGCAGCGATGAGCGAGCGGGTCTCCTCGATGAAGAAAAAGACGGAAATTAGACAGAATCGCGGGAATTACCAAACAAAACTGAGTTCAGTAAAAGGGAATAAACTATTTTCTGAGTTATTTTGGCCGCTGCAGCCACCACACCTCATGTCATCTGGTGACGCAGCGGCTCAGCTGAGCTCCCCTCGGAGAAAACCGAAGACATAACCAGACCGCTTCGGAGAAAAATCTCACTGAAACGCGAATTTTCTCCAAGTTTAGCTCAAAGCTCAGGACGGAACAATACTTAAAAGACTTTTATGAATCTGGAGAACAACTTTTCTCTAAGTTTAGTCAGCAGACGATGGGCTGCAGCGTTAGAATCCCTGTAATGAGCTGATAGTCAGAACGCCGTGTGTCTCTGTTCTGTGATGGATGGAGAAGTCTAAATGAACAGGGGTCTGTTTAACAGGCAGGTGTCTCAAGTTTTATCTTTAGGCAGCTTTTATGTTTCTTTATGAGACATTTTTATGCTGAGTTTAATTCTAAAGAAATTTATTTTACAAAAATACTTTTTTAAAAGTGAGATACACTAGATTATTTGGTTTGCACATAATATCTTCTTTAAAAATATATCATAAATACTTTTAATACCTTAAACACCCAATGATCAGCTGAACCACAGAACTTTGTTTTATTTAAGTTAAATAACAGTCACTAGATTTAGAATCCTGTGGCTTTGATTGGTTGAATTATTTGTCATTAACTTTATAATTATTCACTTTTTAGGTCCATAACTGTGGTTAAAACAAAAATGTGGAGTTTAGAAATATTAAAACTGAGTTTAGGGGAAAGGGGGGAAATTTGAGTAAAAACAGGGGTGAATTAATTTGGGAGGAAAGTCAAGTAAGAACCAGAGCAGAGACATGTTTAACAGTATTGTCCTGATGAAACCTTCTCTGCAACTGATGGTCAAATACGTGAATGGATGATTCTAACGAGTCCACCAGTGCCTTTTAATGCACATAGCTCAAAATAACATTTGTTTTCGGAGCTTATTTAAAATATCGTGATATATATATCGTATCGCGATATCGCCAAAAAATATCGGGATATTAGATTTTTCTCATATCGTGCAGCCCTAGTCTGAATGGCAGAAACCCTTTTTTTTTTACCAAACCGGGTCCAGGTCACTTTCATATGGGGTCCTGAATCGAATATGTGTTTTTCAGAGCGACCTCAGTCTGAACAATTTTTACGTCAACAACACGACAAATTCCACAAATCTGCACCGGAGGTGGAAAAGAGCAAGTTCACACGTAAACAGTGGATGGACCAAGCTTCACTTCATCGCTTGATCGCTATTTTATGTTGGTTTCGATTGAACAACAACTATTAAACTGTGTTACATGTACCGCCCGTATTTACTTCAATAAATACGACACGCAGTGTGCACACCGAACAAACTGAAGCATGGCGTGTGAGACTTTACGTCTTCTGTGCATGCAGGTCACTTCAGAACCATAGAACAGTCACACTGGAGTCTGACAGGGGTCACATTAAACTATAATATGAATGAACACACTAAAATATCAGGAGTTGATCATTAAGATCCACTGTGTGACTATAGTCTTAGAGGTACCCTAAAATCAACCTAAACATGTTGCATTTGACCTGAGAACATCTACAAAGTGCAAGACAATGATTAGAAACTAACTTCAAAATAGATGAAATATCCATTTAGACAAAGAAACTGAAGGAGGTGCTGAAACAAAAGTGTGTTTATTATTAAATGTAACTGATGACATGTAAGATTCCAGGAATGGCAAAAAAAAAAGAGGGAAAATAAAGCAACACAACATCCCAGCAGCATATTACAGTAAGTGTTTCTGCATCCTCAAAGTGAACTGGATCCTGAATTTGGGACTGCGTTCGAAAAATAGATCAATTTCTGCTCAAAAGTCTGAAACGTGGGTGGAGGAACCGATTTCCCTTTTTTCTTGATAGGCTTCAGTTCCTCAAACATGCTGCCTCTTCCCAAAGAGGCTTAAAGGCTCCTCTGAAGCAATTCCAAAGGATTTCCCTACTTGACAACAACAGCACAGTGTTTACCGCACTGCCAAAATGCAAAACAAGCATGACCTCCAACATTTCTCCCCAGCCTTTACAAGCCACACTTGTCACCAGACTGTCACGCAGCAATGCTTTCAACTCAGGCTGGGTCTATTGTTACCTTTAATTATAAGGAGGAGGAAAAAATAACCTCAGCTCAGAGAGAGGCAACACTGTTCCACACGAAGTGGTATTAAAATTCACCAAAACAACAAAAAGGAAAACATTTTAACCCTTTGGTGCACTTCACTGTCTTTGCATTTACATTTTTTTTTTTACCATATTTTATCAACGTTTCATGCATATTGTTGATAAATTGTGTTAAGTTGTGCATTTATGTGGGTCCTTAATTTTACCAGGATTTTTTTTATTTAGCCCTGTGTAAACAACGTGGTTTAAAATACTAACATTAATGTCCCTAAGCAAAGAAACGTGTCCACAGAAACCTACTCAAATCAAAATTCTAATGAAAAGTATAAAACCTGCATCTTCTCATTTCTCCACCATATTTAAAGCCAGTGGCTTTCAGTCTGAGCTCCAAGTCTAAGGGATTTACTTCCTGATTATGTTGTTTTACCAGAATGGAAAATGGAGAAAATACCAGCTTCTTTCAGTGGGAGCAGTTTTTAAAAGATAAAAAAAATATATGAAATGTTATTAAACTCTTATTGTTTGTTTTTATGAACACATAAATATGTCAAAAGGTCTTTAACATAAGTATTTTATTAAAAAAAAAACCCTGCCAAAAATAATATTGGTTGCTGCTAATCTTTTACTTATACCAGGCTGCAATAATTAGACCATAAATAATCAAGTTTTCATTAAGTATATAGAAAAAATGATAAAGTATTGTGTTTTTTAGATGACAAAATGAAGTTGCATCAGGACAAAAACTTTTAGGGATTTAGATTAATTTAGGATTAAAACATTTTAGTTTAAATTAAAATGCAGCTAACTGAAGGTAAAGAAAGAGCTTTCTTTCTCGAGCACCACTGCTTGTTGATCATTAAACATGTTTTTTTTTATGTTGGCATACTGTGTGATATAATCTATTGTCTCAGGTTCAAACTGCATCATCATTTTGAATATATTCAAGAATTTTAATTTATAAGTCAAAGATTTTCTTTAAATAGGCTTTATGCACAGAGTACTTAGTAGAACTTCCGGTTTAAAATTACCTCGCGGGACCATTTCCGGTTCCATTTGAAACGTGAAGATTTCCAGAGTTAGAGTGCATTTCCAGCTAAAGATATTGTTTATAATCAAAACGAGTAATAGTATAGTATACTACAGAATGATATATATATTATAGCACTAAGAAATGAAGCCATCATATAAGTATCAGCGGACGGGAAGCCTTGACAGCTGAACACTGCTGTGCTCCGTTGTGTACCGCATCAGCTGAATAGAATTCATCAGTCCGTTTCCACATTTCCACTGAATAAATAACTACAAAAAGGAAGGATTGTGAACTTAAGAAGAGAAAACGTGATCATTTCTAACCACACCGTGTCTGCAGTCCACACTTTGCAGCACAGTAGTCAAAGAGCCGAGTGGACGAGGCTAAAGGAGGAGGCGCGGCGCCGTTCGTGTGTTATTTCACTGGAACAACTATTCTTTTGGTGAATGAAGACTTGGTGTTTGATAACGTAGAGCTAGACCAGAGAAAGTTGAAAGTTGGGAAGCAGTTGGAGCCCACGATCACGGCTATATAGATCTGTCTCACTGTTTTTTGATGATGGAAGCTACGAGCTAACGCTGTTAGCTTACCTTCAATTTCATGAATAAAGCTGGTTATATACAGCTTAAAGTCCTTCACCCGCTTGCTCGCAGACGTCTCTGTGTGTTTTTCAAAAATTCGGTGGACATCGTTTACCGTGATGCGCGGCAGGTCTTGAAGAAAACGGGTAAAAAAATCAATTTTGTCCAGTTTGTGTGGGAACAGCGTTGAACCGGAAGGGAGCGGCAGCCTCTATCGCAACCAGGAAGTGACCGTGCATAAACCCCATTGGGTCAGAGCTTGTTATTAACCCTTTAAAGGACACTCAGAAATACTCATAAGTGATGAATGTCTACCATCGAGTGTTATAGAAGATTGTTTAAAAGCCAATTTTCATGGTTTTTACATTTATTTTAGGTAGTTTAATAAAGTTTTTTATGTTTGTAAAAAAAAATTTACTTTTTCTAAACTTTGTTACTTTATTTCCTTTTTTTTTTTTTTTTTACTTAAAACTTTTTGTAAAGGTTGCAGGTCTAGGCTGCAAGTCCTAATTCTTTTACCCAAAATGCACAAAACAACTTCCCTCAAAATTAAGGAAATATATTTAACTGCACTAAAGCGAACTGAGGAGAAAAAAAATCCAGATTGATTGGAAGTTCTGTGGGAAAAATGCAAGTAGTTCTCGCTGCAGAACCAGAAAGGTGGAGCTGCACCAGGTTCAGCCCCGCTCATTCAACCAGAGTCAGCCCTGACTTGTTTTTTTTTATTAACTTTATTGCAACCAGGGTCAGCCCTCCTCTGCTGTTTTTTTTAAAATAACTTTATTGCAAAAGAGTGAATTTACAAGAAAATAACTGAATATCTGCCTGTTTCTCCTTCTGTTTCCCCTTGTTTTCAGGATAAAACATATCCTCAAAATTTATTAAATATCTCTGGGTTTCAGTCATGTTTTTGTAACAGTATTAGTTTGTGAATGAGAAACATTAATGTTTTCTGTCATATGGACTACAACAAGAGACAGTGAGCCTAACAGAGAAAGCCGAACTAGCCCACTTCGCTTTGTAGCGTTAGCCGCTGTTAGCCGCTATCAGCTAGCGGCTGTTAGCTGCTCCTGGCGGGGGCCAAAGCGCCGGGGGAAACCCTTAGCGCTTCACGGACCTGCAGCACGACCCAGCGTAGCATTAGCCGCTGATAGCAGCTGTTAGCTTTGCCCTTGGGCTCTGTGGCTTAACCTGGCGGGGGCCCAAAGCACCAGGGGAAAGTGCTTCGCGGACCCGCAGCACAAAGCTGCGCCGGACCAGGAGCACCGTACGAAGCTCCGCGGACACGCTCGCAGCATTACCCGACAATGAGGTGTTGCATCTCCGCCGGACTTTGTGCTCTGGATCCGGCGGAGATGCAACACTTAGTTCTTGGATCCAACAGCCCAGTGTAATAGTAGTCCAATATAACCAGCTTCAATCACACAGGAAGTGTGGGAGCTGATGGAATGGCCGGGTCTGATTGGTTGAATGGGCGGGGCTGAACCTGGTGTAGCTCCGCCTTCTGGTGCAGCTCCACCTTTCTGGTTCTGCAGCGAGCAGCCTCTCAAAAAATGTCTCTATTTGGGAGGCAGGCTCACATTTCACTGAAAAACACAGGGGCAACGAGTTAAACAGCTCCCACAGAGGGTGTGCCCCTCCCACTTTCTCTACTGTCAGTTCTGGACCTCCAGTATCATCAGGTCCAGTTGCCATGGTTACAAAGGACTGCTCCCTTCTGCTAAGCTGCAGCATTTGGGCATGTTAACAGTTGTGTTCCTGACCCACATATTTTTATCTTATCCTTAGCTGCTAATAAAGTCTTTTGTAAAACCATATAATGTCATAAGTTGCCTCCAAATCCCACAATGCACAAGTGACCTACTATGACCAATGAGGGTGTACCCATAATCAAAACCACTGTTGTAGAGAACTGTAGGGTCACGTGACCCCTGACCTCTTCCTTCGTAGCATCCTCAGTAAAGAGAAACAGCCCCCACCCCTTCCCCTGTAACCACTGCTCACAACTTAGCCATAAAAAGTGTAAATAAGTGACTCACCCTTGTGGTCAAGTCGCAGTTATTCTTGAGGTGACAGTCCTGAGGCTCGAGGCGAGAGCTCGTGCAGTAGTACTTCTGCTTCACGAGCCAGTCGTCGAGTCCCTTTCTCGCCAAACAGGCATTCACTACAAAACTGTCCCCTGAAACACATTAACAGCTGTAAACCACACTTTCATCAGTCAAAAGTTTCTAAAAAAGACTTTTTTAATCAGTCCAACTCTCCGCTGTAACCATATAAATCTGCTTCAACTGAGGAAACTGTCTACAAACTGACCCAGAATGAAGAAGCTAATATTAAAGTAGCGTCCATAAAAAAATATAAACAGAGCGTTTACCTTCTGGGCTCTCCCTTGGTTTACAAATAGCGGCTTGAGGGACAGAAAGACAATGAGTGTTACTAGAAAGTATCGCAGCGCTGATGGAACAACTACAGCTCGGAATGTTCTCTCGGGATTGGCGATCTTACCATGTTTCGAGTGCAGTTTACCCATTTCTATACATCGAGTTGGAGTTGAAAACCATCAGATGAATATAATCCACAGATATGAAGAAACACGGACTAAAATATCCAAACAGAGGCGCGTCCGCGAAGAGCTGATGAGCACACTCAGAGTACAGGACTGTGTGTGAGAGAGGAGCCAACGGGTCTTTGATCCACAGCTAGCAAAACAAACGGAAGTTAGCCGAGCTCTTCCTGTTTGGTGTTTTCAGAATAAAAGTCGGTAGGAAAAATACCAATTAGTAAAACGCAATAAAATAGACTAATTCACTGAAATGAGTCTTAAGATGTGAATTTAATTTCACATAACATTAACTCAGTCCCTCTGTATTAAGTTTGTCAAACTTTAGATGGCGCATAAAAAAACTTAAATAGAAAATTGTACTAGAACAGTTCCATTTCCGGGGAAAGGTGCGTATTTCTATTCAGCTTGCTTTCCCCGCTCCAGAATCTCATCAAAGCGCACAGAAGTGTCAGACATTCATTTTTAACTTCAGCCCCCTGAAGTAGCCAGGTGTGTGTAATTTTGTCATTTATTCACAAACTAAATGGGTTTGTAAAAAATGAGTTTGTTTTGATGTTGCACCTTCAGATATCAGCACAATGACTTCATATTGTTTTATGAGAGAGATAGATAGATAGATAGATAGATAGATAGATAGATAGATAGATAGATAGATAGACAACACACTTTAACCCTTTAACTTCCACATCAAGCAATAAATAGCAATATTAACAAAATTTTAAAATTAATTTGAACAAAATTATGATTATAATTTGACGCAAAGTAATCATAATCTGGAGAAAAAAATCATATTAAAGTAATTATTAATGCTTAACTTTTTATTCAAACATAAAAACATACACATATATTTTAATTTGGTGGACTGAGGGTGCGGCTTGAGTGACATTTAATTCATGTTTTCATGCTCTAGTTGACCTGCAAAGTTAAAGCCATACTCAGTAGCCAGGTAAACAAGCTAGGTCTCGCTAGCTAGTTTACAGAAACACGACTCGGAGCACTCACCCCTCCCGTCGGGTATAATCGGTACGCCAGCCTCCCCGCGGACATGGGACCCCGTTTTGCGACGATAACAATGCAGAGTCTAACTTCAGCCGTAGAAACGTTCCCCCAGCTTTTCCTCTTTTCACCTCCAAACCATTTTAGTTTTCTGCTAGCTGAAAAGGTGTTTTTTGGGGGGACTCTGGTATTTTTATCTTAAAATGAAAGCACTGACCACCGGCTAATTCTGTCCTCCTTTCACTTCCGGGATGTTCAGATGGAAAATGTGTCCGGGCGGATTAATGCCAATCCAAGCAGTGAGGAAATGCGGCAGACAGACAGCTGGATTGTCCAATCCTATCGTTCGGTCCGAACAATAGGATTGGCTGAAGTTTTTAGAGAACTGCGGGACAACTACTTTATTGATTTCTTTTGGGGTTTTTTAAATCTCCACAATATATTTATGGCTATACTATGTTGGAACGTTGTTAAGAGGCTTTAAAAAACTTAAAAGCTATGTAGCACCATCAAATATGCTATAACCTCTGAACTTTGACCCCTGTGACCATCACAACAATAACCCATCTTTTCCCCAATAACTTGGAATAAAATGACTCTTTTATTATGTTAAACCCAAATGACTGGTTTCAAACTGTAATCTCTTGTTTACAGAACAGTCTACACAGTGTCCTCTCTTCAGGGTCATTCACACATCCACTCAAAGTGTTATAATGTGTTCCTCCTGTTTCAGGATTATTTTATATAAACCTTAAATCATCTGCTTTTCTACATTTCTACCTTGTTAAGGTTAAAAATCAATATTATTTCATATTTACTTATTCAGGAAATATGGTGTAAAGATCTGAGTCACGTGACTTGTTAGAACCTCTCTGATAGGTCTACCTCACCACTCAGTTCCATTTTAACCTTTCCACTTCCTGACACACGTCAGTTCTCGTTCAGCCAGTGATGAGAGGAGACGCTCACCGTTTTTCTCCGCTACACAGTGTTGCCTCAAGGTTGCCGGCCTACCCCTGTTCAGGTC
Source organism: Callopanchax toddi (assembly GCA_006937965.1). Classification (NCBI taxonomy): domain Eukaryota; kingdom Metazoa; phylum Chordata; class Actinopteri; order Cyprinodontiformes; family Nothobranchiidae; genus Callopanchax; species Callopanchax toddi. The sequence continues at coordinate 705,098 of SSNR01000042.1, read as the reverse complement.
TCAAGCCCTGTTTAAGGCCGATGTTCACTTCTCTTCCCTGAAGCCAGACACCACCTGTCTGCTTCTCCTCATCCAAAATGGGGAAGAAAACTCCAGCTGGTGCTGCCGATCAGAAATGGAGCTACTAATCCGCATCCAAGGACGATCTCCGTGGCCCACGGAGGTCCCCGACCTCCACAGGCGTCCAACCCAGACTGAGGGGGAACCTTCCACCTCCACGCCGTCCCACCTGACTCTCCGACGGGTTCGATCCAGGAGCGGCTACAGTAAGAACTCCACATTCTGGTAAATGTAGGCCTCTGTTGATAAGCTCTACACTCCACGTAACTTATCCATCAACACCTCCTCCATTCTAACTAAACTAAATTAAGTTAAATGCCCCTAGCCTAAACATCACAGGCTCAGACCATTAAAACTTTATTTTAAAGATTCAACTTTAGAACACTTTAACACCGTGTTGACCCAAAAGCTTCAACTTTATTACCTCATGCTATCTGCTTATCTGTTGTACTGTTCGTCCGTCTTTTTATAAATGAAACCTGTAAAGTCTAATTCCGACTCAGACTTCTATTTGTCAATATTAAATGCATAATCTACTCCCTGTGACATCAGAATGAGCCTAGAGTACCTGTGAAACCATTATTTTAGTCAAGGTGTCTGAGCCAAACCAGGTCAGTGTAAAACCGACAAAAACTAACTTAATAATCTCACAGAAGTGTGTGCCAGTTATAAACTAAAAATAGAGTTTATAAAACGCTACAGCTACATTGTTTACCTGGCTACTGAGTATGCCTTTAAAGGGTTAACTAAACCATGTTAAAACCCAAATAAAACGAACACAAACCAGTTCACCAGCTACAATAAACTAATAAAAGAGCTCCAACATCCTGCTGCACACAGTGAATGACCTGAGCTTCCTCAAGAGTCTTCTCATGCCTCCATATGCAGCTTTAATGTGAGGTTTCCAGTCTGGTCTGTGGTTAATAGTAATACCCAGGTACTTAGAGACCTCTACCTCAGCTACATCCTGCTGACACCTTTGACAAAACAGGCAAGACAAGCACAGATTCTGAATGTTCTGCAGCGTTGTTCGACCAAATGAACAATTATCCTCCCAGATGTGTTTTTTGAGGTCAACATTAAATCTGTGATCTGTGCTCATCGTTGTGTTCGGGGTCTCTGACATGAGAATAAGGGTCTTATTGGACTGAGGCGAGAGATGAAAGCCAGCTAAGAAGCTTTTGATGTCTTCAGATATACAGTAGAAGACAGCAGCTACTGTGCCACTTCATGCCAGGCTGCAAGTTTCTCGCTGTGATCGTAATATAACGCACAGTGGGCATCACCTCGCCAGAGAAAGCCATTGTGTTCCCAGATATTCTCCTCAGAGACTTCCCCTCAAAGCCTGAAACCTCAAGAGTGTAAAATTAAACTTTAACAATAATCAGACTTGAGAATTTAAAAGAATTCCTGCCTTTTAAAAATTGACTGATTCCTTTACTCATCTCATTCCACAAAACTAAAAATTTAATGTTTTATTTGGGGGAAAAAATGGCATAAAATATTTTTTTATGAATCTTTCACAGATTTTTAAGCCTCATAATAAATAAAAGTGTTGTTTTAAAATAGACAGCTTTCATAATTTACCCACAAAACTTTAGAATACAAAAATATGCACCTTTTTTTCTAAATCATCTGCAGAGGTGTGTTTCTTTTAATAAAAGTCTAATCAATCACATGAGCAGAACTTAAGAAAACAGGTCATGTGCACAAGAAAAAACGATCGCCTCATTTCATTATGGTCATACACAAACAGAAAATTAGAGGAAGCTCTGCTGTTTAGCATAAAAGAATCATTTTCGATGTTTTCAACCAATAAAATCTAAATGTAAAAGCTGGCTGTCTAAATGTTTCATCGTTTGTTATCCCAGGGTTCTGCTTGTTTTCTAAGATTTGGATAAAAAGATTTATTTAATTTAAAAACTAACTAATTAATAATGTATAGAATTGACATGCCCGTTTTTCTTTATTTTATGTGTATATGTGCATGGATTTCACATTGCTCAATTTGTGTTCTATCTTGACGTATTTAGACATACCGATTTATAAAAGATATTTAAACAATGAAATAATTTAACTAAACAAAAAACTCCTTGAAAAAAACCTGTAGACTGTTAGAAAATGTGGGGATGAGAAACGTCAAATGTTTTAATTTATTTGAATAAATTAGCTTTTTAATTTTAACTTTCGCATTAATAATCTTGCCTTGTATTTAGAGAAATTCAAGTCATTTAAAAGCATTCTATATGCAGTTTTGGCTTGTTTTTAGTGCCCTCTGGTGTCAGTTTTAAATCATTGTCATAAAAACGTTAGCCCCATTGTTTCTGCACAGAAAGCCCTAAATCTACCTGTTAAATGTTTCCTCAGTCTTCACTGCTTTCTACTGGAGCGGTTCATCACTCATTCAAAGAAATCAGCTGTGTTCAAGCAGGGAGAGATGGGAAAAATCAGGAATCATGAGCTAAAAACACTCCGGAGCTAGCATAACAGCTAGCCACATTGGGTTAGCTTAACCCTCGTGAGATACGTGACTTTGTGAGACTTCAGGACACCGGACCAGAGACTCAGAAGTTACAAACGTGGTATTCTGGATCCAAGCAGCAGATGGAGCTGAGGGACTTTTCATGAACCTGTAAAGGAAGGGTCTTCAACTAAAAATGCCAAAGGTCCAGATCAGCACCCCCCAGGCGCTGCCCCTGGTCCTCGGTCCAGGGGCAGCGCCATATATATGTGTGTGTGTGTGTGTGTGTGTGTGTGTGTATTTATAAATAATTATTTGGAGCTGGATGGATAATTATTTTTATATATATTTAAATACTTAAACATATATCCTCTGAGCACAAAATCTCCATTAATTAGTTTGTGGTTGAAGTAACTTTGAGAAGAATGGTTTGGTTTTGTTCTTCTGCTGTTCAGATGCAGAGAAGTCAACATTATTTTGACACTCTGGTCCAGTTTTTGACCAGAATGAACTGATTACTGACAACGGCCTGGATCATTGATCATCTACCTGCTCTACTGTGGCAGGTCTAGAAAAAAATCAGAGGGGGGCCAGGCTGGGGCCAGCTGCATTTTTAAAGGGGTACATTCTAAAACACTAAGGACTTAACATGGGGTCACATGGGGGCCAAGCTTGTCAGGGGGCACTGGCCCCCCCTCTAGATCCGCCCCTGCTGCTCTGAGCTTCTCCTCCTTCCCTGCTTTCTTTTCCTCTCCAGCACCTGTTGCGTCCCCTCCAGCATCTCCGCCTGGCGCATGAGTGCGCGAGCTTTTACCAAGTCCTTTAACCAATTTGAAGAATTCTGCAGCTTCCCGACTGAGGGTGTTGTGTGCGTGGCGTGGCCGTCTTCAGCAGCAGATCTCTTTCTGAAGCTGCGGGAGGGGCTGCCCGGCTGCGGTGTAGGGGTAGCGAACTTAGCAAACAAAGGATTTTCCACGGTGCGCCACTCGCTTGTTGCTGATCGGCTGCCTGGCGCTGACAGCCACTGCAGCCAATCGGAAGTAAGCATGAATTATTAGTAAATGAGAAAATGCTTTGAGGTCCAGACAAAAACCTCTCGGGGTCCGGATTTGGACCGGAGTCCGGGGGTTGCAGACCCCTGCTGTAAAGGCTTCTGCCGGTGTGTGTCGTCGGTACTGCGTATGTGTGTTGGAGGTGCTGCGCATGTGTGTCTACAAGCTTCAGCGGCCATGTGAGCACCCATTTGCAGCATCCCGCAACAGGATGTGAAACTTGTCAGATTGCGGGCTGCACCATCGGGACCGCCAAAGCGCCGATCTGCCAAGGCGCGTTCAGGCAGAGGGTTCTGGTATGCATGCATGATAGCTGGTGTGCATACACACTAGCGCACCAGTTATGTGCACCCCTGATAATAAACCGTGTTCCCCCACAAAACAGGTCCATTAGACAAAAAGTGCCGGGGACTGCTGCTTTACAGTCAGAAACTTCCACTTTACATATTTTAAAATAGTTTTTTTAATAGTTATTTGTAGCAGGAATTAGCGATTGTCCTGGTTCAGTTTGTAACATCTCTGATTGGAATCTTATTCTTACTTTTGCTGATGTGCAATGCAGAACAGATGCAGTGTAAAGATTTATTAAGTAAAGTTTTGAAAAGGCTGAGATTGAAGTTGTCTTATGCAGGCAGCAGATCCCTTTATTACTGTGGTGAGCCGTTAACTCATCTGTCTGGTCAGAACCAATCTCTGTTTCTCTAAAAGGAGGTCATTAAAAGAGCTATCTGTAACAGGTAGATGTTAAATGTTCACACCTTTCCACAGAAGCCCACTTTTAAAGATCTGAAGCACCACTTTAGGCAGCCAAAACCCAAAGAAACGGAATAGAGATGGATGTGAGCTATTTGAGTAAAGTCATCCACCATCACATCATGAAGGATGAGGCTATAAACTGGATGCATGTCCCCGATGCAGCCTCCTGACTTCACATCACATGTTGTATCAGGAGGAATCAGGCTCCCCTTTGAACTCGACTGCCACAGACACACAGATGAGCTTGTTATTATAGCAACTCACCCAAATTTGCTGGGAACGAGGGCCTGTCCCTCTGACACACTTCCTGTCCTTTGAAGAGGCCAACGGAGAGATGGCACTTTTTCCAGGCTCTGCCTTTGATGCCTGTGAGAGCGGAGGTGGTGAAGGTTTAAAGCCATCTCAAGGACGCGAACCCCCAAACCTCTAATCAATCCCCGTTATTGTGGAGGGAAGTTATTTCAGGAAATATGTGGAATTTATTGAGCTGTTTGTCAAATCAGAGCAAAACCATCTCCTAATTTCTGTTGTGTCGCCTCCACTGTGGAGACAGAGCTTCACACAGATCGATTCTGTGGGCAGAACTTATGGAGGTGGGTTTGACTGATGCTTTAAGGAGCATCTTTGGCCTTTTCTTGTTTTTTCTGGAAGATGACATAAAGAGGGACAATTGAACAACTTGATCCAGGAATGATTTCTCCCCGTTTATGTCGCTGTAATAATGTTAGGGGCCCTGATGCCTGGCGAGTCCACCGGAGGGAATTCTGTCTGGTGTTAAGGGAGGGGTGAAGCACCAAGGGAGGGAAGAGCAGCTGCTGGCCGCTAAAAGCTCAAACATGTGACTGTTGCCTTTATCTTGAGTAACAAAAGGGCATGAATGTTGTAAAGGGCAGGAAACAATTGTGACCGAAGTACAGTGGTGACTTCTGGCTCAGCCCTTTGTGGTGGCCCAGCGTGTGATGTGTCCGAAGGACAGCCTGGACAGAAAACCCTCTCCTGCAAGAGAAGCTAAGGGACACGCTACACATTCTTTTTTGCCAGATTTTACCCACAATTCTCAGTCAGACAAAGTCTGCACCAGCTGAGGACAGTCAGTGTATTAGGTGGAACAAAACTCTGTATGTGAGGGGAACACAGGAGCAATGACTCAAACAAGGCAGAGACATGCAGTCGGGTCGTGTGAACTGACTCATCTGAAAACGCGTGATGGGAACAGTCAATGAAGAAGAGAAGGCTGGACAAACGAAATGAAATCAGTTAGTTCTTCTCCATAACTTCACCCAAACCCAGTTTTTCTTCATTGTTTTCTGCATACAGTAGCACAGATATGAGCAGCAGCAAGTCTGTAGTCATCTTTGTCTTTTCTTCTCCTACTACTACTACAACTTGCTGCCCTAACACCAGTAGGTGTGTTTAAACTGTCTCTTGCGTGAGACTTTGGTGCGTTCAGTTGCCACTTGGTTTGAGAAGTCTAGGGTTGCCAACCGTCCCTTGAAAAACGGAATTGCCCCGTATTTAGAAACAAAATTATGCGTCCCGTATTGACCTGAAAAGGGACGCACTTTATTCCGTATTACCGTGAGAATCAAAATGAGTCTGTAAAATGTTAACGAGTTCAACGCTTTGTATGAAAACGTAACCGGTAATACTGCATTCCCTTTCCTCTCCCTCTCCTGCTCTGTGACCAATGAGCTGACAGCATACTTACACGAGTATGACGATACAGAATCCCACTTATCTCATTAGTTAAGGTACGGTTGCTTGCGAGGAAGATACCGGAAGACAACAAATGACATCAAAGCAGTATAGATGCCAACACTGCTTTACAGCTCTCGGACGATAGTAGGCCTACACCTTTGACTAGCAATGCTTGTTGTGCTCCTCTGAAGAAGAAAAAAAGTCTGAAAAAATACAGGGAGGAATGGGAAAAAGAAAACCCCTGGCTGGAAAAGATGCGTGATAACGCATATAAAGCGCACTGCACTGGGGCTTAAAAAAATTCACAATGCAGGGACGAGTAAAGGCAGTCGGGTCGGCCGGCTCTGCCAGCGAGGTGTCCCTTATTTATTTTTCATGGAGTTGGCAACCCTATCTGTGATCCTTCATCAGCTGCAGTTGTTAGTGTGTGATCCACAGTCTTCAGTCGTCAAACAAAAGTCTACAGAAACCAGTTTGCATCCAGACTTTAAATGTTCGTGTCTGGATTTGCAGCAAACACCAATTAGTTCACAATGAGGGAAATGTTTTTCAGATGGCCTTTTCCACATGAACAAGGCTTCAGTCACTGAAACACAGAGTCAGACTGAGTCCAATCTTTTAACCCCGATATTAACCCTGGTTAACTCTGAACTAGTCCAACTGGTTTATAATCAAATCAAATCAAACGTTATTTCTATAGCACCTTTCATACCACAGCGAGCAACACAAAGTGCTTGACAGATTAAAATGACCCATACAACCCACATTCCCTCCCTTTCCCACACATAGAACAATTAGGACACTCTCCCCTCCCAGTCCACAACCCATTCCCAGGCACACATACACATCAAAACCACAGTAAACACTATGTTGAGCTCAGATGGCTCCAGTAATGAGCAACACGCCATCTAGTGGGCCCTCTGCCTCGTCAGCTGTAGAACCAGGTCAGCAGCCAACACACCAACCAAGGGCACCCGGGTATGGAGGGTGGCAACCCCCGCCACTGCCCGGGCCCTACCGGGGAGCGCCCGAGCCGCCACCGCCGACCACCGGTCCCAAGGCAGAGGGCTCCACAGAGGAAACACTGGAGGATTAAAATGCGTAGCATATAAAATAACGAGAACTTATATGAATAGTAAAATGACCAATAAAATGTGAATAAAAAACTAAATAAATAATAATCAGTTAAAAGCTAATCTAAAAAGGTGGGTCTTGAGTCTATTCTTAAAAACCTGAACGTTCTCTGCGGTCCTGAGGTCCTCTGGCAGTCCGTTCCAGAGGCGAGGGCCGTAATAACCAAAAGAAGCTTCGCCGTGGCTGTGTGTCCTGACTTTAGGGATGACTAGGAGACGGCTGCCAGAGGAGCGCAGTGACCGCGAGGGTTCATATGGCAAAAGCAGTTCAGAAAGATAAGAAGGGCCAAGACCATTAAGACACTTAAAAACCATTAACAGTATCTTAAAATCGATCCTAAAACATACGGGGAGCCAATGCAGTGATTTTAAAACCGGAGTGATGTGCTCCCGCTTCCTGGTCTTCGTCAGGACACGGGCTGCTGAGTTTTGTAAAAGTTGTAGACCTGAAGTACTCTTTTTGGAAAGACCAGAAAGCAGGGCATTGCAGTAATGGATTCTACTGGTGATAAAAGCATCAGCGTCTCCGTATTGGCCCGAGAGAGAATGGGGCGGACTCTGGCGATGCTTTTGAGATGATAAAAACCTATTTTGGTGACGTTTTTAATATGGGGGATAAAAGTCAGCTCAGAGTCAAAGGTCACGCCCAGATTCTTAACTTTTGAGGAAGGATTAAAAGACATTATAAAGATATGTGATGCCAGTAGGTGTGGCTGAGTCTACAGTATTTTGATGAAAATCATGTAAAACACCCACAAATACTGAGGAAAATGCAGATATTTATTTAACATCCAAGATTATGTTTAGACATCAAAGCTTTCACTTTGGACTGAATTTAATCTGATTTTAGTCGAGACCTATGTGACCTGGCTGCATGGTGGAGCAGCTGGTATCACTGTTGCCTCGCAGCACAGAGGTTGTGGGTTCATGTACCGAGAGCAGCCACTCTGTGTAGAGTTTGTATGTTCTCCTCATGCATGTGTGGGCTTTCTCTGGGTTTTCGGCTTCCTCCCACAGTCCAAAAACATGCAAGTTAGGTCAATTGGTGACTCTTGTGTGGGTGTGTGACTGGTTATTTGTCTCGATGTGGCCCTGGGATGGACTGGTGACCAGGTTGATTGTTGGATTTAGGCACCAGATTCTCATGACCCTCCGTCAGGGGCGGACTGGGCATCTGTGTGATCTGGAGGATCACAGAACGGCCGGTGTTTCAACAAATCCTCCTACCTAGTGTAGCATTATCAAATATGCTATAACCTCTGACCTCTGATCACGTGACCATCACAAAACAATAATCCATCTTCTTCCCAATAACTCAGATTATAATGACTCTTTTATTATGTTTTAACCTGAATCAACATTCCTCCAAGGTTTCGGTCATGTTGGAAGAATCCACCGGACTCTCTTTAATAATAATAATAATAATAATAAAGACTCTTGGTGTCTCTTCCTAAAATGACACCTTAATCTGTTACAGAAATGTCTTAAAATGATTAATGCACTTTCTCTTACAGTGTTGTGAATGTTTGATTCAGCTTCAGTATTATTGTTACTTTGCTAAAAGGTTAAATCAGTGTTATTACTTATTTATACTTTGCTGAGGAAAATAAGTGTAATTTTTAATACTCCTTCCATTAAGGTGAACTATGACTTTAAGACCTGAGTCACGTGTCTTGTTTAAGTCTTTTGATTGGCCCACGTTTTCTCACGGCTCCTGTCAACCGTCTGCCCCAGAGAGGAAGTAAAGAGTTCTCTTCCAGCCGTGGAGGAGTAAAGACACACTGTCAACTCGCTACACAGTGTTGTTCTCGGTGCCGACCGCCCCAGTCACGGGTAACGAGCCCCGTTAGCGGTCGATGAAAGCTTCTTACCCCTGAGGCACAGACAACAACCGTCTGCCTCTATCTCAACCAGAATGGGGAAGAAAGCCACCGCTCAGCTGAACCAGCCATGGATCTGCTAAGGTCGTATCCACCTGACGTTTTCCGCCTGCCCGGGCGGGTCAACCACCTGTCAGGGCTCCAGATCGACTGAGGGGGAATCTGCCGCTTCCTCGTCTAACTCCACCAGCCGGACGCGATCCAGGAACGAGTACCCGTAAGAAATCCATGGTCTGGTAAAGTCTAGGCTACGTTAATAAAGCTAAACCTTACACCTAGGCCGCTTCACCCAAAGTAACCTCTCCACTTCATCCCTGGTAACTAAAACCCCTTTAAGTTAACTTCCTAGTCTTATATCATCAAAAGACTCAGGTTCTTAAACTCAGAAGATCAATTTTAGAACATCCTACTTATTAATATGTTAACCAAATTTCTACCGCAACTGTTAATCTGTTTGCAAATGTTCGTCAGCTTTTCTAATAAATATTGAAAATATTTATTCTTGACTCAGCTCCTATTCGTCAAACAAGGTACGTACAATAACTCCCTGCAATTAATGAGTCTAGATACTCCTGCATTTATCAGATACAGTTGTTCAAACCAGGTAGCCAGAGCACAAAGCCTCTCGTCTAAACCCTAGGTAAAACTGGATAAATTAGCAGAAGGTGAGTAATAAAACATTAGCTTTTATACACACTACACTAGTACCTACCAAGATCTGCTACTTTGCGGTTCTGCGCATGCGCAGAACGAAATGACGTAATGCGTTTCTTACCCTTATCGGAATTTCCTACCGGCTTCGGTCAGAGGCGTCGTCGTTTACTGCAAGTTTTTTATATTTTCTAATATGAGAAGACGCTTTTTGTGTTAATATTTACAGCGCTTACTTTTATCACATTTTTAGCAACTGTTGCATTGTCTTTTAAAAATACATTTGAATGTCTTTGTAAGCAGTTTTATAACACAACTGCATTTCTTTTTAACGACTAATTTATGTTTGAAATGCTATTAAGTGGGCGGGTCTACCGATCGGGACTGAATTAGATACTTTTTAATAATTTTAAACGAAGGAGTCTGTCAAAAAGCGCTGTGTGACGTAGCGGTAGGAATATTCGACAAGGCAGCAGAAATCGCCATGACACCGGTACTCCAGGACGGCCGGCGGGCCAGCCCACCACTCGCCACTCATGCAGTCATCACCTGTCCCCACCTCTATTATTATTTGTGCATTCATTTATTTCATTTATTTATTTCAACAATAAAAATGTACAAATAATAAGACAAAGAATTTAAAATACAGTGCAGGAGGGGGCAAAAGCCAGTTAGGCTTATTTAGAGCCTCCACCAATAAAATTTCACTCATTTAAAGTGTACAAGAACAATGTTTTAAAAAACAGATAAGAACAAAACAAACAAGAAATAGTCATACAAAAATAAAGACATCATTAAAAATTACAATGAAAAAGTACAAAATGCTAAAACAAGAATAAAACTGCTGTTATATAAAAAGTTACAAAGTAAAATGACTGACTCTACTCTCCCTTCATTAAATGGTTTCTTAACAGTTTTTTTAAAAGCTTCCACTGTCGAACACTGAGTTGAACCCTATAATGAATGGAAACTTGTCCTATAGGCCAGAAAGATAATTTGGGGGAAAGAAGACACAATAACTGACGTGCATTATAAGAATGAATGGAGGAGTTGGCTTTATAAAAATGACTAAACTGCTTTGGTATTTTGCTATTAAACACATTTTTGGAGGATATTCACTATAAATAGTCAATATATTGAGTTTCTGAAATAAAGGAGCAGAAGGCGCTCGTGGTTCTGATCTAGGAGTTGTTCTAACAAAGCGTTTCTGAAGGAGTAAAATCGTGTCCAGAGTACTAGAGAAGGTACTACCCCAGATTATATTACAATAGGCAAGATATGGATACACAAGACTGTAGTATAATATTTGAAGACATTTTATACAAACAAGATGGCTAACCCTCCTTATTATACCCATTGACTTATAGATCTTTTGACTAACGTGATCAACAGGCATTTTACAGTTTAATATCAACAATAACTCCCAAAAAATGTACAGATGACACCTGTGGCAGCTCATCAGATTAATTCATCATTAAGATTAATTACTGCATAAATTAATTAAGATTATTAGGTAATAAATTCATTTCAAGACAGCATGGAATAGATTGTATAATATGCTGTTATAACAGCATATTCATAAGTAAAGTCTTGTGACACTCATGCCAGGCGTTATTGTTCAAAGTCAAAGTCAGCTTTATTGTCAAATCTGCTACGGTATGTACAGTGCATACATATACAGAATCAACATTTTGTTTTCTCTCAATCCACAACAACAACATTAAGAACACAAGAACACAAATTTGAGGAATAAAGAGGTAAATAACTGAATAATTGTTCTACTAGACAGACTTATCACACAGGGCTGATATGGTGCAAACAGAACAATGTAGAGTAGTGCAAATGAGCTCGATATTAGTTGTATAAAGTGACATTTTGAATAGTATAAAAGTAGCATTTACAGTATAAAAGTAGTATTTACATATACAGTAGAGACAGAAAGGTGCCTGCACAAGGTGACAGGTGCAATTTGTGTGTGTGTGAGTGAGAGTGTGTGAGCGCAGTGGAGGCAGAGCCGGGAGGTGGCTGAGCTTCCTGATTGGCTGGTGGATGAAGCTGTCCTTCAGTCTGCTGGTCCTGGCCTGGAGATTTCTTAGTCTCCTCCCTGATGGCAGCAGGCTGAAGAAGTTCTGATTCGGGTGAGTTGGATCACGTGCAATCCTGAGAGCTTTTTGGGTGAGGCGGGTGTCGTAGATGTCCTGGAGGGAAGGGAGGGAGACACCGATGATCTTCTCAGCTGCTCCCACGATGCGCTGGAGTGTCTTCCAGCAGGACGCGGTGCAGGAGCCGTACCACTCCGTGATGCAGCTGGACAGGATGCTCTCGATGGTGCCGCTGTAAAAGGTGTGCATGATTGGTGTTGGAGCTCTTGTTCTTCTCAGTTTCCGGAGAAAGTAGAGGCGCTGTTGTGCTTTTTTGACCAACGCTGCGGTGTTCTTGGACCAGGAAAGATCTTCTGTGATGTGCACACCCAGGAATTTTGTGTTGCTCACCCTTTCCACAATTGTGCCATCGATGATCAGAGGAGAGTGCTGGTTGTGGGATTTCCTGTAGTCCTGTAGTTGATGTTGAGTTTCTGAGCACCAATAGCTTTGGGCCGGGCCTAGTCAAAGTCCAGGACTGTTTTTTGTCCCAGTCCGTCCCCGGCCTCAGTGGAGGATGAAGCAGTTTACAGAAAACGGATGGATGGATTTATGAGCCGCTTTAAAGCTTTTTCAACCCCAAAATGCTCACTGCCTCCAGTGTGATATTAAAAAATACAAGACTATTTTTTATTTGCAATTGTGATTTTAAAATCATATGAAAATATTAAATCTTTTTTGCTCGCGTAATTGTTGTTTTCTTAATGCAGCAAAAACCTGGACTCAACATTAGAAGTGTTTCTGTCTGTTCACAGAAAATAGTTTGATGTTTTACTGGTATTACTTATGTTTTAATTATAAATATTTGTGTAATTTCTTACCTTGTAATGTGTTTTTTTTTTACTCGTCTCGTCTTCTTCCGCTTATCCGGGTCCGGGTCGCGGGGGCAGCATCCCAATTAGGGAGCTCCAGACAGTCTTCTCCCCAGCCACTTCTACCAGCTCCTCCGGCAGGATCCCAAGGCGCTCCAGGGCCAAACCAGAGATATATTTTCTCCAGCGTGTCCTGGGTCGACCTGGGGGCCTCCTGCCGGCAGGACATGCCTGAAACACCTCCCTGGGGAGGCGTCCAGGGGGCATCCTAACAAGATGCCAGAACCATCTCAACTGGCTCCTTTCGACATGGAGGAGCAGCGGTTCTACTCCGAGTCTCTCCCGAATGTTCGAGCTCCTCACCCTATCTCTAAGGCTGAGCCTGGCCACCCTGCGGAGAAAACTCATTTCGGCCGCTTGTATCCGCGATCTCGTTCTTTCGGTCATTACCCAAAGCTCATGACCATAGGTGAGGATTGGGAGGTAGATCGACCGGTAAATCGAGAGCCTTGCTTTCCGGCTCAGCTCCTTCTTCACCACAACAGACCGGTTCAGCGTCCGCATCACTGCTGACGCTGCCCCAATCCGCCTGTCGATCTCCCGCTCCCTCCTTCCCTCACTCGTGAACAAGACCCCGAGATACTTGAACTCCTCCACTTGAGGCAGGACCTCTCTCCCAACCTGGAGTTGGCAAGCCACCCTTTTCCGACCAAGAACCATGGCCTCAGACTTGGAGGTGCTGATCCTCATCCCAGCCGCTTCACACTCGGCTGCGAACCTCCCCAGCAAGAGCTGTAGGTCAGAGCCTGATGAAGCTAGGAGGACCACATCATCTGCAAAAAGCAGAGACGAGATTCTCCTGTCACCAAACTCGACACCCTCCACACCACGGCTGCGCCTAGAAATCCTGTCCATAAAGGTTATGAACAGGACCGGTGACAAAGGGCAGCCCTGGCGGAGTCCAACCCTCACTGGGAACAGGTCCGACTTACTGCCGGCTATGCGGACCAGACTCACACTCCTCTGGTACAGGGACTGAATGGCCCTTAACAAAAGACCATCCACCCCGTACTCCTGGAGCGCCCCCCACAGGGTGTCCCTGGGGACACGGTCATAAGCCTTCTCCAAATCCACAAAACACATGTGGATTGGTTGGGCAAACTCCCATGACCCCTCCATCACCCTAGCGAGGGTAAAGAGCTGGTCCACAGTTCCACGACCAGGACGAAAACCACATTGCTCCTCTTCTATCTGAGGTTCAACCATCGACTGGACCCTCCTCTCCAGTACCCTGGAGTAGACCTTTCCAGGGAGGCTGAGGAGTGTGATCCCCCTATAGTTGGAACACACCCGCTGGTCCCCCTTCTTAAAAATGGGAACCACCACCCCGGTCTGCCACTCAACAGGAACTGCCCCCGATGACCACGCAATGTTGCAGAGACGTGTCAACCACGACAGTCCTACAACGTCCATAGCCTTGAGAAACCCAGGTCGGATCTCATCCACCCCCAGGGCACCGCCACTGCGTAGTTTTTTTTACTACCTCAGCGACTTCTGCCCCAGAGATTGGACAGTCCGTCCCCAGTTCTCCCAGCTCTGGTTCCTCATAGGAATGCGTGTCGGTGGGATT
>SSNR01000042.1:669331-689946 GCA_006937965.1 Callopanchax toddi | reverse complement strand
TCTGCGCGGCATCTTCCCCTGCCATCTGATCCAACTCACCACCAGGTGGTGATCAGTTGACAGCTCCGCTCCTCTCTTTACTCGAGTGTCCAAAACATATGGTCTCAGGTCAGATGATACAACTATAAAGTCAATCATCGACCTGTAACCTAGGCTGCCCTGGTACCAGGTGTACCGGTGGGCATCCTTATGTTTGAACATGGTGTTTGTTATGGCCAAACTGCGACTTGCACAGAAGTCCAAAAACAGAACACCACTCGAGTTCAGATTGGGCGGGCCGTTCCTCCCAATCACGCCCCTCCAGGTCACGCTGTCATTGCCCACGTGAGCGTTGAAGTCCCCCAGCAGGACTATGGAGTCCCCAGTAGGAGCGCTATCCAGCACTCGTCCCAGGGACTCCAAAAAGGGTGGGTACTCTGAACTGCTATTTGGTGCATAAGCACAAACAACAGTCAGGACCCGTTCCCCAACCCGAAGGCGCAGGGAAGCTGCCCTTTTGTCCCCCGGAGAAAACCCCAACATACAGGCAGAGAGTCTTGGGGCTAACAGAAAGCCCACCCCAGCCCTCCGCCTCTCACCCGGAGCAACTCCAGCAAAGAAAAGTGTCCAACCCCTCTCAAGGACTCGGGTTCCAGAGCCAACGCTATGTGTCGAGGTGAGCCCGACTATATCTAGCCGGTATCGCTCAGCCTCTTCCACAAGCTCCAGCTCCTTCCCCGCCAGAGAGGTGACGTTCCATGTCCCGATAGCCAGTTTTTGTGTCTGGGGATCGGACCGCCAAAGCTCCCGCCTTGGTCTGCCATCCGATCCACATTGCACCGGACCCTTCATGTTCCTCCTTCAGGTGGTGGGCTCACAGGTGGATGAGCCCATGTATCCAGTTCGGGCTGGGCCCGGCCGGGCCCCATGGGCGAAAGCCCGGCCACCAGGCGCTCGCTCACGGGCCCCAACCCCAGGCCTGGCTCCAGGGTGGGACCCCGGTAACCCTCCGGGCCGGGTACGCTGGCTCGATGATTGTACTTGCATGAAGAGTCTTTTGAACCGTTCTTTGTCTCACCCCTCACCTAGGACCAATTTGCCATGGGTGACCCTACCAGGGGCACAAGTGCCCCAGACAACATAGCTCCTAGGATCATTAGGGCACTCAAACTCCTCCACCACGATAAGGTGACGGTTCACGGAGGAGACTGATTTTTTTAAATTTTTTTTTTACTATTTTTATTAAATATTTTCTACGTTATGACCTTTGATGCTGCAACAAACAGGGTTTAATTTATTATTCATGCATTCAAAAAGCAGCAGCAGATGCTATAAGCTAAGCTAATTAGTTTAAATGAGTTTATCCAAGTATTAGCATCAATGAGTAATTATGAATTTATGATCATTTCTTTTTATAGTCAACATTTATGCACAGCGATTCCTCTGAAGTCACAATAAAAACTTCTGTTTGAAAATTGTTCTCCATCTTTGAAAAGTGCCATCTACTGTATTCATAACAGCAAATACTGAAATAAACCCACTACTGTACTTGTAGTACTCTACAGAGTACTATATTTATCAGAAACGTAGCTAATCAGAGGTGTGTACCTTTTAGACAAATTTTAAAAACAGCCAATAATGTTGTAGCGTTTTAAAACTGTTAAGTTTATAGCTGCACCTTCTGCAAGGTTATTAGTTAGCTTTGTCGGTTTTACACTAAGCTGTTTGCTTGGATACCTTCACTATACTAATGTTTATGCAGGAATTTCTAGGCTCTATTGAGAGAGATTACAGGGAGTAGATTACGTACCTTGATATTGACAAATGGAAGACTGAGTGAGGAATAAAGACTTTACAGTATTTATTATAAAAGCTGACGAACAGTACAAAAGATTAGCAGAGAGGTAGCAATGGTTTTAGCATTTGTCAACACGATGGTAAAGTGTTCTAAAGTTGATCTTAATTTGAGAGTTTAACGACCTGAGCCTCATGATGGTTTGGATTAAGGATTAAATGGAGGAGTTACTGTTGTGGTAAGCTACGTGGAGTGTTAGCTTATCAAGCAGGCCTTGTGGTTACCAGATTATGGAATCTTACTGGTTGGCGTTCCTGGATCACATCTGGCAGGTGGAGGTCGACGAGGAAGCGGAAGATCCCCCCTCGATCGATCTGGAGGCCTTCGGAGGTGGGAAGCCGCCTGGGGCCGGCAGGAGACGTCCTTGGATACGGCCGTCAGTAAATCCATTTCTGGGTTAGCTGGTGGTTAGCATTTTGAGCTAACATCCCCATGGTGTCAGGGAGAGCAAAGACGGCTGGTCTTTCTCTCAGGGGAGAATAGGATATCGGCTTCAGGGTCGGCCGATTCCTGCAGGCTCAGCTGTTGTAGCGAGTTGGAACAGCTGGCGTCTTCTCTCTTCAAGGAATCAAAGAGAACTGACGTGTCTCCGGAAGTGGAGAGGTTAAGATTGAGTCATGTCTCGACGTGGGCCAATGAAAGGGGTTCTATCAAGTCACATGGCTCAGATCTTTAAAACCATATTTCCTGAATAAGTAAATATGAAATAATATTGATTTTAACCTTAGCAAGGTAGAAATGTAGAAAACCAGATGATTTAAGGTTGATATAAAATAATCCTGAAACAGGAGAAACACATTATAACACCGTTTGAATGTGTTAGTGGAAAGTCCTCGGACTGGAACATGGTGAAACACTTCAAATGTAAACAAGATTAGACCAGCAGTGTCACAAGAAAGGGAACACTTTAGAATCTGAATTTATTATTCAGAGAGTCTTAGGTTTATTATAACTAAGAGAGTCCAGTTGAGGTCATCTGGGAAAATGGACACCTGAAAGTGGACAGTTGGACACCTGTAGGAATGTTAATCCAGGTTAAAACATAATAAAAAGAGTCATTGTAATCCAATTATTGGGAACAAGATGATTATTGTTTATGTGATGGTCACAGAGGTCAGAGGTTATAGCATATTTGATATTGCTACAATGTTCACAAAAACACTCAAGCTGTCATCTGTGTGAACGTGTGATTTCAAAAAATACTTCCACAGGAGACTCATCTTAACCAGACTGCTGATCCCGTACTTTGCATTATTTGTTTGTAGTGTAAAACAGGGGAATCCTTACTGACTCACTTAGAAATTCCTTTTATCTTTACAGCAGCGTATAAAACACCTCTAACGGCGCCTGGAGCCAACTCCTTATTTTCAGTGTGTGCAAATAAACACGTAGCTTCCGCTGATCGACTGGTAAGTTTCACGGCGCCAAAGGTTTCTCCAAATGTAGGCCCGTATAATCAATAATTTCTGCCTCTTTACTATCTGCGCTCGGCACTGGCTGCCTGTTTGAAGCAGTGGGGGTGTAGACCCATCCAGAACGAGGACACAATTAGTGTATTGAGCCGAAAACAGTGGGGTTCCCCTTTGATGTGGGGATCAAATGAAGGAGCTGTGTGTTTTTGTCCAAAATGACAGACTTGCCAGGTTTACTAATGGGTAGCTAATAGAAAGAGAGGTTTATGATGCTCATTAATTACACAGTCTGTCATGTGTTGCAGGAGTAGAATGGAGGACGTATAGGGAAGAAGAAAAGGGCTGCAGCGAGTCGGGGTGGAGGGAGTTGGATGGATGGCCCCGTGAACGCTGAAAGGGGAAAAGTAAAGACAAGGAGACGATCTCCTAGGAGATCTCTGGACCAAACCTGAGTTTATAGAGAGCAGGAAAAAGACGACAAAGGGAAAAGAAAGGAGCGGGAGGAGATAAAATAATCCCTTTCCCAAAGATAAGAGCAGCCACCAAGACAGGAGCTTCAAAGAGCTGGAGACACTCTCATGGGAGCGTGCCATAAACCGTTTCCTCATCTTCAGAGGGAAATTCAGTCCCTGATCCAAACAAGCCCCAGCTCTCAGAACCCTCCACTCCGCAGGCATCCGACGCCCGGCGACTCCTGGGGTGGCGCGCGCACTTCCAAGCAGCCCTGCCTTTGAACTGCTCGGACTCATGTCGAGTGGCGATGGTGATCTGCACATTAGGTGCAAATGTGAATAGTTAATGAAAAGAGGAGGAAAAAATCACAGGCTGTCACTTCCACTGCAGGGAGGGCTAGTGATCTCTGCTATCAGCTGCTGCCAGCACAGCTCCCATGGACCTTCTGTAGACGCAGTTTCAAGCTGAGCCTCTAACAATACCCTTCCTCTTTAGTGACATGGTGAGAGTCGGTGGATGTTACAGTGAGTTTTAGGCAGAGGGAGATTCATCCACGCTGAACCAATCCAGTGACCTCTGAGATGTGGAGGCTGCTTTGGTCCTCGTAGGGTCAGGCGCCAGAGGGGATACTGAGTCAGGAAATAAACAACAACATAAACTCATTAGAAAAGACTTGGAGATGTTTGAGTGTGAGAGGGACAGCAGAGTCCATCATGGACAATCCGTCTCACCCCTCTCATGACTCCCTACCAAGGCAGCGACGCTCCTTTTCCAACAGCTCTGCTGCCAGAGAACTTCTTCTAACAACTCATGGCTCTCAGTATAAATTCAACATCCTGTGTCGTGATTTCTGTCTGTTTGGTCTTAGTTTTAGTTGTCTTTGCTCATTGGTTACTCAGGTTTGTCTTTAATCTAGTTCCCTGTGTTTAGTTAGTTCCTGTGTCTTCTGTTTTTATTTTATTCATCATGTCCTGCCCTGTGTTTGTTAGGTTTGTTTTCTGTCTAATTCATATTGTGGTTCTAGTCTTGTCTTTGTCCATAGTCCAGTTTTGTTGTCCTCCATGCTCAGTCCCTGCTCTCCGCCCCTCCCTCACCCATTGATTGTCCCACCTGTTCATGTTTTACACCTGCCCTGTGTCCTCTGATTGCTTCCTCAGTATCTAAGCCCTTCTGTGCCATGTCTCATTGTCAGTTCATCTGTTCTGCTACGCTGTTTTTTTGTCCAAGTCAAGTCAGTTAGTTTATTTTTCCCTAGCTCATTTTTTACAATAAACAGCTCATTTTTTGATTTTACTTCCTGCTCCTGCGTCACCTCTGCACCATCGGGTCCTGCCTCCATTCGTGTCATCCTGCGTCCTAAACTGGCCTCTTCAGCTTCTGCCTTTAGGTTTTGCTTTGGTTTGACAATAATCAAGTTGCATCATTCAGTCTATGAAGGAAAGCCATGATTCACACAGGAACACGATGGCAGGCTAATGGTAAAAGTAGCAGCATTAACTCCAGTGACGGGTCCATGGAGGAGGGTCCTTCTACCCACAGATGGGTGATCTGTCAATTAAAGGTCCCCTATGGCAGCCTGAGGCTCTGGGGCCACATGTGGCTCTTTGTACATCTGACAAAAAAAATTTGGGGGGGACAACCACTTTAAAAAGACTTTGTTTTCCTGTTTTTCTGTTTGAATTTGTGCAAATGTGATTTAAACCTCTGTGACCGACTGGTACTATAATATAAGGAGCATCACAGATCAGTCAGTTTGATCTAATTCACCTGTTCTTCTAATATCCTGTCTCTTATTTTCCTGAAATCCACCACAAAATGTCAACATTTATATTAAAGCAAAACACTGAAGGGAAATAAAGTGTTTTTACAAACATAAATAACAGCAAAATAAGATATTCTACAAAATATTGTTGTTCTCATAACGATCCAAACGAGAAATAAAGGCTGACCTTTAATGAAAACTTAATAAAAGTCGCAGTAAATCACAACCTCTGATTGAGATTCAGTGATATCCGAAAAACTGACCTCACTTTTGTTTTCAAACCAATCATTTATTCGGATGTTTTATTATTTCTTTAATGTTCGACTATAAAATGACTTCCTGTTTAAATGCGTTAAAGGAACTTTTAGATTGTTTTTTTTTTTCACTCTTCATAAGAATGTCTCTGTTGTAAGATGAAAACACCAATAAATGCCAACTATTATTACAGTTTTTATAATGTAACCAGATAGTTTTATGGTCCCTGTAAATCATTTGATGAGTTGTTTTTTTTGTCAAGCCTCAAGTAGGTTTTCTGGATCCAGATGAATTTTATTTTGTGTGACAAAAAACAGTCTTAACATAGAATAAGAACGAAATCTATGCAATTAAGATGTCTGTTATTCATAAGTCTATGCAGTTTATAATCAGAGATTACTGCAAAAATATCAGGATGTGACAGATTTGTTCCATTTATTCATAACTGAAATAATGAAATCATCTCTGTGACAAAAACATTTCAAGGTAAAACCTATAAAAGAGATCTGTTAGAACTCAAAGTTCACGCAGGTCTAATAGTGAAAAAAAAAAATCAGTTTTCACTTTTTGTCACTGATCTACAAAACTTTGTCAGTTGCTTTTTTACTCAGATGAATTAAATCCTGTTTCTAAAGCCAGAATGAACAGAACTCAGCACCTATTGATCTACGCAGAAATAAAACCGTAGATCTGGCAACGCTCTCAAAAGAGCTGTTCTGAGTGTGTTTCACTTCACAGCGTCCTTTTTTGTGTTTATTTTTAAAAAATAATAAAAGTAAAACGTGTCATTTAACCCGTCAAAAGTTGCCGAGCGCTGAGAGCAGAAACTGGCATGCCTCAAGCAGTGTAGTAAAGCGGGAGCTTGAAATCATTTTCCCTCAACAACAAAACGTTTCTGAGCTGGATCAGAACCAGAACCACGGGGTTCTGCCTGTAAGACGCTCAGCAGGAGAACACGGGGAACGTTTTTAGGAAAAGTAATAAACGCTGATTCCTTACGGGCCAGTTTCTACCTCCTTTAAATGTTTCGACACCCTCGCCTCACCTTCCCCTGCTTCTCCGGGTCGCGGGGGCAGCATCCCATTTAGGGCATTTGTTACGACCTCCACTAAGGTCTAGGAGAAAAAGGAGGTCTAACAAAAAGTTAAAGGAGACTTGTGTAGGTTGTAAAACAAAATTTTTATTTATTATCATAAACAGATTTACAACAAAGGAAGGAGCTATAAAAACTATGGTTAAGAAACAAAACAAAAATAGCTCTTGTAGCGTAATATAACCTGATTTTATTGTTATAATACGGACACACTTCTGCAAGGTTATTAGCTTAGTTTTGTCGGCTTTATGCTAAGCAATGCTAGCTACCTTCACTAACCTAATTATTATGCAGGATACTTTAGGTTCTTGTGATTCAAAGGGAAGACCTACGTACGTTATATTTGGAAGTTATAACCCAGAAGCAGACTTAGACTACAGTTATTTTATTAAAGAAACAGATTGAACGAACAGACAGATATGAGGTAGATGGTGCATCTTAAGAGATTCTCTGATGTTATTAAGCTGAGAGTTAATGACGAGATCCCGTGAGATATTAATATCTCTAGGGAGTTGGAGCTAGTTATGAGGGGAACTGAGCTAAGTTGACAGGAGTGTTATTTATCAAGAGCCTCGGTTTACCAGATCGGAGTTGGTACCTCGCTGAAACCGCTCCAGATCGCCTCGGCGTGAGAGGTGGAGGCTCGTCGGTGAGATCGTTGGTCTGACGAGCCTCGGATTAGCCCCCGGTGAACGGGAAGTCACTCGAGGCACGGAGGTCGTCTGACGAGTCGGTCAGCGGCTCCATGATCGGCTGGTGCAGAGGCTAACAGGCTTTCCCCATGGCTGGTGAACAGAAGCAGACGGGTGGTGTCTGGCTTCTAGCCGGGGAAATTGTCCTCGACTGCTTGGGGCTAAGACCCAAACGTTTCAGTCGGCATCAAAGCCTACCGTGTAGCGGAGAAAACGGAGGCCGTGTTCTCTCGTTGAAGGTTGAAACGAGAACTCTTTAGCTTCCAGACAGGAAGCCGGACAGAGGGAGCTTTTGGACGCGTGGCCCAATGGGAAGTAGTTACCAAGTCACGTGGTTCTCGTCATTAAGGAACCCAGGAAGTTAGATGGATTATTAATATGCTTTAACCTTTTTAGCAAAAGTAGAAACATGAAATAATACTGATGCAACATCAACATTCATGAATACTGGAAGAAAATGAATTAATCATATTAAGACATTTCTGGACAGTGGATTAAAGGTAGTGTCTTTTTAGAATGAGACATCAAAGAGTCCTTAAGTTTAATTATTAATTAAAGAAAGTCTTTTGAGTCTTCCGACACGACCGGTCCTGGAAGGAATGTTGATTCAGGTTACAACATAATAAAAGAGTCATTTTAATCCAAGTTATTGGTATATATATAAAAATCCCTCGCGGTCCGCGGCTCAACCGGCCGGTTCCAGCCGCGGACCGCGAGGGATTTTTTCACAGATCCAGACCCGTATGCCTCCTTGGGTCTGTCGGCAGAGATCCAACCGTTGTTGTACACACAAATGATAAAATGCCAGCAAGCAGCACCAGGTTTTATCACTTTCAGAGCTCCAAACATTCAGCGATCAGCGGCGTTCATGACGAGCTAGATGGATCAGTAAAAAAATGAAAGAGTTTATAAAGAAGTTTCACAAAATGCAGCTGAAGGATTCGAAAGGAGGGCGGAACAGTGTCGGGTCAAGCTGGAGAAGCCCCATATAAGGACAGCGCTGGCATGACGTGACAATACGCATTTACGTTTAACCCCGCCTGCCAAGTGAGGGACCGACAGCTGATGGAAGCGCGCAACTGAAATGACGGACTTGTACCGGACTACAAAGATCCAATCCGACCCGTTCCAAACCCTGCAATGGAAACATGGCTTTAGGCTGAGCCCGGCCACCCTGTGAACAAAACTCATTTTGGCCGCTTGTATCCGCGATCTTGTTCTTTCAGTCATTACCCAAAGCTCATGACCAGGTGAGGATTGGGACGTAGATCGGTCGGTAGATCAAGAGCCTTGCTTTCCAGCTCAGCTCCTTCTTCACCACAACAGACCGGTTCAGCGTCCATCACTGCAGACGCTGCCCCAATCCGCCTGTCGATCTCCCTCCTTCCCTCACTAGAGAACAAGACCTCGAGATACTTAAACTCTCCACCTGGGGTAGGACCTCTCTCCTGACCCGGAGTTGGCAATCCACCCTAACACAACCAACTAATTAATGCTCAGAACTTTATTTTAGTCACATGCTCAACTCAAAAAATGGTAAATGGTACTCAAACACACTTCTGATTGATTTAAATCTAAACACATTTCTTGATTTCATTAGGTGTTCAGATTATTTTACTGGTGTAAGAGAACGTTAAACTATAGCTTTTTATTTTCACGTGTTCATTTTTAGCTGGCCATATGTTCAGCTGATTTCAAGGTTAAAAAGTCAGATGAAAGAAAACAATGATCTAAATGTGTATGAACGAGTACACATGTTGAGTTTAATATTCTTGGTGCCCAGATGGGTCTGATTTTAACTTCAGCTCATTCAAGAACCCTTTGATGTTGTTTTTGCTTCAGCGTACCAATGTTCTAAATGCTTTCTAAAAATGTCAAGCTTCATTCGTTTGCCCATCTTTAAACTTATGAATGTGTCTCACAGAATTCTGTCCCAGATTTTAGGATTGGGCCCGTTTTTCATGGGCTGCTTCCTGAATGTCTCTGTTTGTGTTCTTGTTGTTGTTTTCTGGTGATCTGCTGATCAGACGGTGAGCGGTTCAGTCTCTGGTTCCAGCAGACCGTTGCTGAAGTGTCTTTGGGTAAGATGTTACCCCCCAGGCACCGTCCAGATGGCAGCCCACCGCTCCAAAGGGACGGGTCAAATGCAGAGAAATGATTTCCCCACTGGGACAAAAAAGGACCAGTTGTTATTATTATTATCAGAGATTAAAGATTCTTTGCATACAGAGCATGTAGTAGAACTAAATACTGTTTTGGACTCCTAGTGCAAAGCTCAGTACGTAAAGTGACAATGCAACAACAATTAGAACAACACAACAATGTACAGGACAAGACAGACAGATAACAGTCCAGGACTATGGATGAGCCCGAGAACAGGTGGATCAGCTGGCAGCAGCACAGGAATGAGACCAGTCAGTCTAACGGGAGTCCACAGAGGTGTGTGTGTGTGTTACTGTGGAGGTGCATGTGCATGTGTGCTTGAGTGTTTAAGACTCTGATAGCCTGAGGGAAGAAGCTGTTACAGATTCTGGATTCTCCTACTTAATGGCAGTAGTTCAAACGGTCCATGAGAGAGGTGGGAGGGGTTCTTGAATATTGCTGAAGCTCCTCACATGCAGCGTGTGAGAAGAAGATCCTGAAATGACTGGACAGCCATGATGTTTTCAGATGTTCTCACAACACGTTGCAGGGTATTTTGATCCTGACCACTTCAGTTACCAAACTACGGTGATGCAATATGTCAGGACACGCTCCACCACCCCCTGTAGAGGTAAGGGTCGGAGTTGGGAGGCTGGCATGTCTTAAGTCTGGGACGCACAGAAGACAGATGCATTGCGCCACAGAATTGCTGCGGTCTAGGGGGTACACAGGACGCGCTATGCAGCCTATGGAAAGCTGAACGCTGCTTGGAAAATCGCCGTATTAAAGCCGTAAATGCCGCGCCGCTTGAGATACAACCGGCACCGATCTTTAGCGCCTCCGCACGGACCGGCGTTTGCGTTGCGCTCTCCATGTAGCCACTCTCAGTAACTATAATGTTTTTGTTTTTTTTAAACGGCGTGGGCGCGACGCATCCGTCTTCTGTGTGTCCCAGGCTTCAGTGTTGCTGGTCCAGGTGAGGTCATCAGAGATGTTCACTCTGAGGAATTTGGTTGTTCTGACTCTCTCTACCTTTGAATCGGTGGTGAAGTTGTTGTGGCACCAGCTCACCAGTTGTGCTGCCTTCTCTCTGTAAGTAAAGTTTATTTATATAGCGCCTTTCACAGATATAAATCACAAAGCGTTTTACAATATAAACAAAACAACAAAACCGAGAAAAACATTGAAAATAAAAAACAAAACAGAGACTTGGGGGTACAGGGGATCTACACAGAGGTGGGTAGTAACCAGTTACAGTTACTTGAGTAACTTTTTGAAAAAAAAATTACTTTGAGTAGTTTTACTTCACCGTACTTTTTACTCTTACTTGAGTATTATTTTTGTTAAGTACCACTACTCCTACTTGAGTAAAATCTCTGAATCCTCTACCTACTGTGAGTAACTTTAAAGGAAAAACAAACATGTTTTAACAAAAGTACACCAGAAACACTTTATTAAAGGAGACCACATGTTTCTGCACCAGCTTTGCTTACCTACTCTCATTTTCTAGCTAGCTATCTTTATCTAGCTTGCACAAAAGATAAACATAGCTACTGCTAGCTAGCTAAATTAGCTAAATAGATAGCTACCTAGCTAGTTTTATAGCCGCATAGCTAGCTCTATTAAATTTTGGCATTACATTTTAAAAAATACTTTGAAAAGTGTTTCTTCTGCTTAAAATGTTCTGTTATGTTATGTATTTGTGTCAGTGTTTTTAATTTTAGCCTTTAAGATACTAGAATTTCCCCCAAACTTTATATTTTTGTCTGTCTGATGACATCATTTAAAAAATCAGATGGATGTTACTCAGTACTCAAGTAGACTTGTTACCAGATACTTTTTTACTCATACTCAAGTATTTTTTGGGACAGCAACGTTTTACTTTTACTTGAGTAAAAATATGTTGAAGTAGTGCTACTCTTACTTGAGTAAATTTTTTGGGTACTCTACCCACCTCTGGATCTACATAGTAAATGATGAGATTGGACATTGACTTGGGCTAGAACTAACTCTATTTGGGCCAAATAATAAAAGGAAAAAACAAAAACTGGGAGCAGCAGAGAAAGCAAACAAAAGGGAGGGAGGGAGGGAGTAGCGCAAACTCTGAAAGTCACAAAAAACACAAGACATGTGATGGGGGGTGGGGGGGGGGGTGAGGAGCCCTACGCCCTGGCCTTCAGACCAAGTTTGCAGGGAGGAGGGAGTTGATAAGGTCTGAGGCGAAACGTTGAATATTACGAGGTGTTTGTGCGTCATCAGTAGCATGTGTGTGTTTGAATCAGTACATGTGGGGGAGTGGGGGGGAGGAGGGGGAGCACCCGCCCTCAGCTGCAACTGGAAAGTTTGTTTTGACTTCAGCCTGTTTCAAGGCCTGAGAGGGGAGTCGAATTGAAAATAACAGATTTGTTTTGAGCAGGAGTGATACGATTTCCACATCCTTCAGTCTTTAGCGGTCAGGTCCCTTCCAGCAGCCGAATAAGGGTCAAATCCACCAAAAGCCGGCTGGGCAATCCTCTCAGCTGTTCATCCCTCCGCTGACCAGTCCAGAACCACAGACAGAACCCTGCTGAGCATTCCTCCGAGATGTTTTCCTGCATATGAGTCCGAAAGCACGACCAGATCGCAAAATAATGAGGTTGGATCCTGACAATGACTTCATATTGCAGCACCATGGAGCAACGTCTCTGCAGAAAACAACACTTGGAGGATGTGGTTCCTTCAAGTAGAGCCTCCAAATTCGACCGGTGGGATTCCTTAAGTGGGAAAGTCCATGAAGGTTAAACAGAAAAAAAGATCAGAGGATGAATTGAAGGCAAAAATCAGGGAGAGCTCATAAAATAACCCTGACAAAGATCCAGAGTTCAACAGGATCATGGCAAACATCTCAGATGTCTGCAGGGGGAAATGAGGAAAGTCAAAATCCAGAATCACCTTTTGTGAGACTCAAATGTAAATTTGTTCTCTCGTAAAAACAGACAAAGATAAGAAGCTGAAACTTTCAGGAGATATTTGGAGCTGCGTGTGCTGAAATGATAACAGTCGCTTTAGGAAAAGATGCAACGTGATGTTGAGTGTGCTGCGGTGAGAGTGATGCATTCCAAACAGCTAGTGAAGTGACCCCTGAAGCCAGGTCACCCCATGATGCCCCAGCATCCGAGCGGCCAGGCTCCGCCCCTCCCCTGATGGAGGGGGCAGTGAGGTCGCCACAACACAATTCCCCTCTGTAGTGAAGTGCTGTTCCCAGAGAGAGAGAGGCTGACCGGTCGGACCGGACGGCTGGTGGTCGATCATCTGACTCTGGAGCTGGGGGTTGGGGGGTAACGGTGAAAGGGGGAGGTGGGGTTCGGGTTCATTTTGCTGGGGGTTGTGTCTTTTGTTGCCTGATGATTCAGGGTGAAAACTTAAAGTAGAGCAGGAGCTCGTATCGTCGGTTTGTGGCTGAAACTACATTTTTAATGAGGCTTCATTTGGTTCTGACTTTGTTCTTCACATAGAAACGGCAAAACTAGTTCATTGTGTTTATCGTACAATTATTTAGACTAGAGAGAAGGAGATAAAAGTCTGAGAGGACCATCCCCCACCCCCGAGGCAGAACCAGCTTCCATCTCCTCTTCTTCTGTGATCACGTACACAGCGTTTTACTGCAGCTGATCACAAGAACCTTGTTTACGCTCACATCTTTATCTGTTCTGATGTTACCACAGCTATACTGCTGAGCTGCAGGTTAAATCTTTATGTATTCGATAAAAGATTTACTGTGAGTCTTCTGCGGGGATATTTTATGATGTGGATGAATCCGTCTCCCTTTGCATGTTGGGAAACATCTGGAGAACATCTGGGTGACAGCACAAGAGTGAGGGTTGATACCAGTTTCAATCTGAGTTAAAGAATCAAAAATATGTGAAGCAAGCGATGGATGCTAAACATCACCATCACACACTCACTGAGAATTTCATCAGTCACATGCAATGATAAGATAAAGTCCACTGATTTGGTCTTCATGAATCATTTTTCATTCTTAAAATGTTTGATCAGTAATACCGTCATAAAAGCAACAAAAATAAAATATTTCATCATGTCTCAGGAGACAATTACCTGAAAATGTGTCATTTTTAGGCCCGAGCAGCGAAAGCGCTGCGACGGCCTCTTGTATTTCCTCCGTTTATTTTTCTTTCTCCCGGCAAAAATAAATTTGCTAGTTGGAGGCCTTAACATATTCAAAAACTCACCAAATTTGGGGGATTTGTCAAAGCCCGTGTAAATTTACGTATTTACATATCTGACTCCAAAAAGATAAGTATGCAAAAATCCGGTGGGCGTGGCTTATTTTTTTAAATAGCGGCCCCTAGCACCATTAAAACCCCAAGCCATGCTTTGTCTGAGGATTATGAAATTTGGTACACTTAAGTAGTTTTTCTAGAGCTATAAAAAAGTCTCTTGAAGCCATGGTCCAAATTCTACAGGAAGTCGGCCATTTTGGTCTAATGATGCCATTTTGGCATTTTTACACACGTTGCATTTGAACGAACTAGTTCTAGGGATTTTGGCCTACAGACCTCAACGTGCTACAGTGTCCTCATGAGGCATTGAGGATCAAAAGTTGTTCAAATTTATTATGCCAACTGAACGGTGTGGGCGTGGCTACGTGTCAAAAATGGACATGCGCCAATTCATGGTATAGTCTCAGCGGTTCCTAGTTGAGCTAATCAATGTGAATCTTTGTCAAATAGCAGGAGACAAGTGGGGGTCACAGGCCCTGCAATACTGGAAGGTTTGGAGGAAAGGTGGTGCTGTCATGACGTGGCGAAAACACACATCACGCCATGAAAATAGGTTTGCCTCTAATTTCCACTTTCTTCAGGCGATCTGCACAAAACGTAATGGGAGTGATACATGTCCGACCCCAAATAGATTGGTATGCAAAAACTCTGGTGGGCGTGGCCTATTTTTTAAAATAGCGCCCCCTTCCACCATTAAAACAGTCAGCCTCAAGCCAAGCTTTGCCTGAGGATTATGAAATTTGGTACACATGTATTTTCTCTACCTAGAAAAAAAAGTCTCTTGAAGCCATGGTCCAAATACTACTGGAAGTCGGCCATTTTGGTCTGATGATGCCATTTTGGCGCTTTTACACACGTTGCATTTGAACGAACTAGTTCTAGGGATTTTGGCCTACAAACTTCAAAATGCTACAGTGTACTCATGAGGCATTGGGGATCAAAAGTTGTTCCAATTTATTATGGCAATCTAACGGTGTGGGCGTGGCTAAGCGTCAAATCTTGATGAGTCGCCAAATCATGCTTAATAATAATAATAATAATAATAATAATAATAATAATAATAATAATAATACCTTTATTTAACCAGGCTAAACAGATTAAGAACAAATTTCTTATTTACAACTGTGGCCTGGCAAAAGACAATGTCTTTTGAGGGAGAAAGGAAAAGGGCTACAATATAAAAACAATTTAAAATAACATGAATTAGAAACATTTTAAAAATAGTAAAAAGTTACATTTACAAAATCATGAACACACACACACACACACACAAAAGCAATTTCATAAACACAAGATCAGAAGAGCAGCCATAAACACTGAGGTGTCAGTCTAAGTGACAGCAGCAGGTATCTTTAAAACGTTCTGTTATCCCAGCTTGAAAATCTGCCTTTGAGATCAGTGTGTCCAGTTTTTGGGTTTTCTGCAGGTCATTCCAGTCTCTGGCAGCAGCAGACTGAAAGGACAACAATCCTGATGCAGAAGCAGTTTTAGGAACTGTTAACAAAATCAGGTTTGCAGATCGAGTATTGTATGCAGGGGATGAAAAATGCAACAGCTGTTGCAAGTAGGAAGGAGACAAACCGAGGAGAGTTTTGTAAATCAGGATAAACCAGTGGATTTTACGACGGGTGACGGGTTAATGGTCCCTATTCAGCCCCTTTAACTTAATCAAAGTGAATTTAGGTCAAATAACAGAAGATAATTTAGCCTCACAGGCCATCTAATACTGGGAGGTTAAGAAGGAAGTTAGGGGTGGTGGCATGGAGTAAATTGACGTCACGCCATGGAAATATGTTTGCTTAGTTTCCACAATTTTAGACAGATCTGCACGGAACTTAATGTGAGTGATACTAATCTGACTCTAAACAGATATCATTGCTGATTTTATTTATAGGTGGTCGCTTTGACACCCTATGGTGAATTGCAGTTGATTGGTGGGCTCAGAGGAGATGTGGTCTTGCGATGAGGTGATGGTTTGCGGTGTCTGTGGTTGCGGGAGTTGAGCTGTGGTTGAGGTTGCTGAGGTCGCGTCACGAGGCCGGAGCGGCACTGAGCTGCGAGGGCCGAACGACACTGCTCGCAGCTTTAGTTTTATCTGTCTTTCTTTAAAGGGCCCATGGCTCCATATTTAAATCAATTTATATTAAACAGATGTAATCTCTGAGGCTCAAGATTATTATAATTTATTACATCATTTTTCAAATGATGTTAAAGCCTCCATGTGGACCAGAAAGACCCCCTTGTGGACCAGAACGACCCCCATGTGGACCAGAACGACCCTCGTATGGACCAGAACGACCCCCATGTGGACCAGAACAAGCCCCATGTGGACCAGAACGAGCCCCATGTGGACCAGAACGACCCCCATGTGGACCAGAACGACCTCCATGTGGACCAGAACGACCCCCATGTGGACCAGAACGACCCCCATGTGGACCAGAACGACCCCCATGTGGACCAGAACGACCCCCATGTGGACCAGAACGACCCTCGTGTGGACCAGAACGACCCCCATGTGGACCAGAACGACCCCCATGTGGACCAGAACGACCCCCATGTGGACCAGAACAAGCCCCATGTGGACCAGAACGACCCTCATGTGGACCAGAACGACCCCCATGTGGACCAGAACGACCCTCATGTGGACCAGAACGACCCCCATGTGGACCAGAACGACCCCCATGTGGACCAGAACAAGCCCCATGTGGACCAGAACAAGCCCCATGTGGACCAGAACGACCCCCATGTGGACCAGAACGACCCTCATGTGGACCAGAACGACCCCCATGTGGACCAGAACGACCCCCATGTGGACCAGAACGACCCCCATGTGGACCAGGACCAGAACGACCCCCATGTGGACCAGAACGACCCCCATGTGGACCAGAACGACCCCCATGTGGACCAGAACGACCCCCATGTGGACCAGAACAACCCTCATGTGGACCAGAACAATCCCCATGTGGACCAGAACAATCCCCATATGGACCAGAACAAGCCCCATGTGGACCAGAACGACCCCATGTGGACCAGAACAAGCCCCATGTGGACCAGAACAAGCCCCATGTGGACCAGAACGACCCTCATGTGGACCAGAACGACCCCCATGTGGACCAGAACAAGCCCCATGTGGACCAGAACGACCCTCATGTGGGCCAGAACAACCCCCATGTGGACCAGAACGACCCCCATGTGGACCAGAACGACCCCCATGTGGACCAGAACGACCCTCATGTGGACCAGAACAAGCCCCATGTGGACCAGAACAAGCCCCATGTGGACCAGAACAAGCCCCATGTGGACCAGAACAACCCCCATGTGGACCAGAACGACCCTCATGTGGACCAGAACAAGCCCCATGTGGACCAGAACAACCCCCATGTGGACCAGAACGACCCTCATGTGGACCAGAACGACCCCCATGTGGACCAGAACGACCCCCATGTGGACCAGAACAAGCCCCATGTGGACCAGAACAAGCCCCATGTGGACCAGAACAACCCCCATGTGGACCAGAACAACCCCCATGTGGACCAGAACGACCCCCATGTGGACCAGAACGACCCCCATGTGGACCAGAACGACCCCCATGTGGACCAGAACAAGCCCCATGTGCACTGGTGGCTCTGGAGGATCAGGACTGGAGGACCAGGACTGGAGGACCAGGACTGGAGGACCAGGACCGGTGGCTCTGGAGGACCAGGACTAGAGGACCAAGACTGATGGTTCTGGAGGACCAGGACTGGTGGATCTGGAGAGAGGCACCCAGCTGCATCAAAATGGCGCATGAACCTCCATGACGTCGCATGAACCTCCATGACGTCAATTACCGGAAGTGATCGTTTGACCCGGAAGTCCCGTGACCCGGAAGTCCCGTGACCGTAGTAGCCAATAAAGCGAGCCCGAAAGTTTTTCTATCCGAAATCTTTGCTGTGGAGACAAAATGAATGTAAGTAGCTTATATATAAGTTATATCTTTTTAAAGATGGATTTTATAATCGTAGCATATGAGTAGAGGTAAATGGAGTTTCTTTTTCTCGTTTCTCCGCAGAGTTTTTCTCTCTGAATGATTAAAAAGTAAGCTAACCCGGACTTTTGAATGTTTCCTTTTAATTACAAACAAAGGGTTATTTTTCGTAATGCTTTTCAAACTTTATAGGTCAAGTCAGATTATAACTAACAGACACGGGGATATTTAAATAAGTTTAAAATGCAAATACAAATAAATTGCCAGAAACAGAAGTTATTCACGCCAGTACAAAGTATACATTTTAATGAAATAGAACCTTACCAACTACTCATCTTTTATTTATCAAAACATTTCAAGTTCCGTCGGGCTTCCTCGTTTTAATCTTATGGAGAACTCTCAATGAGAAATGAGTCCAGGAAGTACAAGAGTCATTGATTAAGCTTTAGTAGCTATATCTTAGTCAGATATTGTTTTAACTGAATCAGTTGTCAAATAAAACTTGTTTTTCTTTAACAACTTTATCTTCCTGTTGTTTGTATTCTAACATATATGAGGTGCAAAGATTTTCTTAACAATGAGCAATGTGAACAATATCTTTGTAATGCTTTATGGGATGTATAGGAATGTAATATTACAGCTGAAGCTAGCCCTTAGACAACATAGTTTACCAGAAATTAAAATAGTTTAGCATTCTACGTATGTCATTAATGGATTAAATTAAAATGGTTTAAGACATTTTAGTTCTGTGGATACTGGAGACAGCTGTATTTTGTCCTACTGTATTTTACTTATAGGTAAAACATTATCAATGTACAACCTATCAGATTGTATTACATACCAATGTTTACTGATCTTGTCGTGTTTTGCAGATGCATATCTCGATTGTAAAAGAGGCTGCCTTCCTCCAGCGAAAACTGCTGTTGTCTGGGTTTGGGTGTCCTCTCTGCCCCAGTTTCTTCACATCAAGTGATGATGTCATCAGAGGCACTGATGAACCACACAGAGAACGCAGTGCATTTCCAGGGTATGTTGGTGAAAAGTGTCTGATTCAGATCTTATAGTTAAACATGTATCCACAACTTATTTGTTTTGTGTTATTGTGTTGGTGTAAGTCTTTCATATTTTTGTATTAGTTTTTATTTTTTTCCAAACGTCCCAATATTGCAAATTTTTAACATAAATTTTTTTTTTGTTTACAGAAACCTTAATCTGCAGGTGCAATTTGACCTGTAGAGATACCAGCCACGTCCATTGTCCTTTTTGTGAAAGGACATAATATATGTTTGTGTGGTTATTTAAAATTTTTATTCCTATTTCATCAGATCTTTGAGCTACTTCAGAGCATTGAAGAGGTGACGGGTTTGGGAGCCAGGATCAAAAAGGGGGAGATGCTCTCTTAGACTTCGTCTTTGATGTGATGCTCCCAGAGGGAAGATTTGATTTGGTCTTTGTGGTCAATATTCTTTTGAAATGGTACAAAACAAACCAGTGCATTCTTTGTTGCCAAAAAAAAAAGGCGTGATTGGATCTTTTACGATGTTTTGCAGATCCTGATTACCATCCTCCAGGAGGAAGGACTAACGAGGCTTCGAGCCGAAGTCATTATGTCCAGGGGAGAAGTGTAAATCTGAGGTGTACAATGTGATACTGTGTTTTTTAATGTGGATTAATAAAGTTTATTGCCAAAAAGATTTCTTGTCATATTATCAATATTTGCTGGTGAAGGTTCTCAGTCATCCAAGTCATGATAATCCCAAAAAGGGTTTTAAATAAAGGCAACTGGACTTATTTGGTTCCTTCTTCTTTCTTTCCGTTTCGCTGCTCATCCGAGTAACTTTGTCAATTCTGTCTGTAGCAGAGAGAGAATCTTATAAAATGTGCTCATCTTCCTCTGTCTGTGACACACCTTCCTGCCTCCTGAGAAAGTGTTCGCTCCACTGTATTCAACTGGAGACCTGTCGAGTTGTATTGATTAGATGGAAGGCGTGAATTGTCTGGGAATTAAGTTCAGAGCAAACTGATGGGTGCTGGAAAGATTAAATCTGAGTCCTCTGTTTAAAGTTGTTTTTTCACATTTGACATAGATGGCTTTAAAGAAGCCATCTATGTCTATGTCTATGTCTCTCATCTCTCAAACCATCGGTCTTCTTGTGTATGCCTTTATTTAAAACCCTTTTTTGGATTATCAATATTGCTAGTATGATTCTTATAAGGACGAGAAGGACTGGACTGATGCTGAGTGATCCAAAGTTGTGTTCTCTGATAAAATTAAATTTTGCATTTACTTTGGAAATCAAGGTCCCACTCTGGAGGAAGAGAGGAGAGTCACAGAATCCACGTTGCTTGAGGTCCTGTGTGATGTTTCCACAGTCAGTGATGGTTTGAGGTGCCATGTCATGGTGGATAAAATACATAAAAATTGAAGATAAAAAGAGTAAAGGTAAATAAAATTACATAAAAGATAATATACAAAATTTCAGTTTTTGAATAAAATTTTATGAGCAACACCTGTACAAAAAGTTACAGAAACATAAACAGTAGGCTATGGTGGGTCCTGCAATAAAATAATTAGGAAGTGAGTTTACAAAAAAACTATACATAAAATTTACAAATGTACGTATTGCTGTATTAGCAATAAAAATTACATGATTGGTTTTTCTACTGTATGCTAAGTATATATTTGATCTAGTTTGAATGCAGAAAAACATCACACAGCTCTTTC
>SSNR01000042.1:658121-669321 GCA_006937965.1 Callopanchax toddi | reverse complement strand
TAGTAGCTATATCTTAGTCAGATATTGTTTTAACTGAATCAGTTGTCAAATAAAACTTGTTTTTCTTTAACAACTTTATCTTCCTGTTGTTTGTATTCTAACATATATGAGGTGCAAAGATTTTCTTAACAATGAGCAATGTGAACAATATCTTTGTAATGCTTTATGGGATGTATAGGAATGTAATATTACAGCTGAAGCTAGCCCTTAGACAACATAGTTTACCAGAAATTAAAATAGTTTAGCATTCTACGTATGTCATTAATGGATTAAATTAAAATGGTTTAAGACATTTTAGTTCTGTGGATACTGGAGACAGCTGTATTTTGTCCTACTGTATTTTACTTATAGGTAAAACATTATCAATGTACAACCTATCAGATTGTATTACATACCAATGTTTACTGATCTTGTCGTGTTTTGCAGATGCATATCTCGATTGTAAAAGAGGCTGCCTTCCTCCAGCGAAAACTGCTGTTGTCTGGGTTTGGGTGTCCTCTCTGCCCCAGTTTCTTCACATCAAGTGATGATGTCATCAGAGGCACTGATGAACCACACAGAGAACGCAGTGCATTTCCAGGGTATGTTGGTGAAAAGTGTCTGATTCAGATCTTATAGTTAAACATGTATCCACAACTTATTTGTTTTGTGTTATTGTGTTGGTGTAAGTCTTTCATATTTTTGTATTAGTTTTTATTTTTTTCCAAACGTCCCAATATTGCAAATTTTTAACATAAATTTTTTTTTTGTTTACAGAAACCTTAATCTGCAGGTGCAATTTGACCTGTAGAGATACCAGCCACGTCCATTGTCCTTTTTGTGAAAGGACATAATATATGTTTGTGTGGTTATTTAAAATTTTTATTCCTATTTCATCAGATCTTTGAGCTACTTCAGAGCATTGAAGAGGTGACGGGTTTGGGAGCCAGGATCAAAAAGGGGGAGATGCTCTCTTAGACTTCGTCTTTGATGTGATGCTCCCAGAGGGAAGATTTGATTTGGTCTTTGTGGTCAATATTCTTTTGAAATGGTACAAAACAAACCAGTGCATTCTTTGTTGCCAAAAAAAAAAGGCGTGATTGGATCTTTTACGATGTTTTGCAGATCCTGATTACCATCCTCCAGGAGGAAGGACTAACGAGGCTTCGAGCCGAAGTCATTATGTCCAGGGGAGAAGTGTAAATCTGAGGTGTACAATGTGATACTGTGTTTTTTAATGTGGATTAATAAAGTTTATTGCCAAAAAGATTTCTTGTCATATTATCAATATTTGCTGGTGAAGGTTCTCAGTCATCCAAGTCATGATAATCCCAAAAAGGGTTTTAAATAAAGGCAACTGGACTTATTTGGTTCCTTCTTCTTTCTTTCCGTTTCGCTGCTCATCCGAGTAACTTTGTCAATTCTGTCTGTAGCAGAGAGAGAATCTTATAAAATGTGCTCATCTTCCTCTGTCTGTGACACACCTTCCTGCCTCCTGAGAAAGTGTTCGCTCCACTGTATTCAACTGGAGACCTGTCGAGTTGTATTGATTAGATGGAAGGCGTGAATTGTCTGGGAATTAAGTTCAGAGCAAACTGATGGGTGCTGGAAAGATTAAATCTGAGTCCTCTGTTTAAAGTTGTTTTTTCACATTTGACATAGATGGCTTTAAAGAAGCCATCTATGTCTATGTCTATGTCTCTCATCTCTCAAACCATCGGTCTTCTTGTGTATGCCTTTATTTAAAACCCTTTTTTGGATTATCAATATTGCTAGTATGATTCTTATAAGGACGAGAAGGACTGGACTGATGCTGAGTGATCCAAAGTTGTGTTCTCTGATAAAATTAAATTTTGCATTTACTTTGGAAATCAAGGTCCCACTCTGGAGGAAGAGAGGAGAGTCACAGAATCCACGTTGCTTGAGGTCCTGTGTGATGTTTCCACAGTCAGTGATGGTTTGAGGTGCCATG
This sequence comes from Callopanchax toddi, assembly GCA_006937965.1. Classification (NCBI taxonomy): domain Eukaryota; kingdom Metazoa; phylum Chordata; class Actinopteri; order Cyprinodontiformes; family Nothobranchiidae; genus Callopanchax; species Callopanchax toddi. The sequence goes on along the minus strand of SSNR01000042.1, from coordinate 667,370 downwards.
TCATGGTGGATAAAATACATAAAAATTGAAGATAAAAAGAGTAAAGGTAAATAAAATTACATAAAAGATAATATACAAAATTTCAGTTTTTGAATAAAATTTTATGAGCAACACCTGTACAAAAAGTTACAGAAACATAAACAGTAGGCTATGGTGGGTCCTGCAATAAAATAATTAGGAAGTGAGTTTACAAAAAAACTATACATAAAATTTACAAATGTACGTATTGCTGTATTAGCAATAAAAATTACATGATTGGTTTTTCTACTGTATGCTAAGTATATATTTGATCTAGTTTGAATGCAGAAAAACATCACACAGCTCTTTCCTAGTTTTTGGAACATGTTTGGATACGTTTTCTGCAACTGTCAAATTATTTTGTAAGAAAGACAAGACGTGACTTTAAGTCACATGAATTGTGCTGTCAGTGATGTAACTTCCGGGAATTTGATGCAGTTTGAACGCACATAAATACATTTACTTGTATTCAAAGCTCTTTCTCTGTTTTAGAATATCTTTGAATAAGTTTTTCGTAACTTTAAATAAAGAATTTTCTAAAAAGAAGGCGGCGTGACTCTAAGTCACGTGACTTCCGGGTTAAAAAAAAACCCACTTCCAGTAATTGACGTCATGGAGCTTCAGACGTCATGGAGCTTCGTGCGCCATTTTGATGCAGCTGGGTACTCTTGGATCTGGAGGACCAGGACTGGTGGCTCTGGAGGACCAGGACTGGAGGACCAGGACTGGTGGCTCTGGAGGACCAGGACTGGTGGCTCTGGAGGACCAGGACTGGTGGCTCTGGAGGACCAGGACTGGTGGCTCTGGAGGACCAGGACTGGTGGCTCTGGAGGACCAGGACTGGAGGACCAGGCGTCTGTGTTGATTCTGATTTTCTGTGTTTGACTTTGATGACTGCAACCAGAACTCTGATCTTAATAGAAGTGCAGCTTAATCCAGGATTAATCCTCATTTCTCTGCACAAAGTTCAAATCTGTCCCCATCCATCCATCAAATCTGAAAAACAACTTCAAAAATAATCTGAGGATAAAACAAGACGCTGATTAACTCAAATATCCATCATTCACTCTGTAGCTTTCAGTTGTTTGTTTTTTTCACATAACAAGTGGAAATAAGAGTAACATCACGGCGGATGAGTCTCTTCTATAATTTGATGATCACACACAGATCAGCACCTTCTCCGTCGCGTTGGTGGCGAGGCCTCGACACTGATTTGTGTTCCTGAGGTCTCAGGTTGTTCCTCTTGGAATCAAAACAGTTTGAGGTTGTTTCCACAGAGGAGCTGTAATTGGGAGCAGATGAGGAGGCCCCCGCGTGCCTCCACGGTGATGTCAGCTCAGGCGGAGGGAAATGGATGACAGAACGGGGGAGTGGCAGGTTTGGGGTGTGGAGGGGGGCAGAATGTCTGAAGGATGGCTGACAGTCAGCGGGTCTGCAGGTGGAAGCAACCAAAAATCTTTAAGGACATGCAAACATTATGAAGATAAAGGCTGCATGAAGTCATTTCATTTAACTGAGAATATTAATTTAAGCTCCATTTCCTGGAAACTTCTCTGTAACGTTTCCACCGTCCATTATCTAATCAAGAATAGACTCACAAAACCTTGTTTTCATCCAAAGCACTAGTATGGCTTCTTCTCGCTTGGAGTTCTGTGATCTAAAATGTAAATTCGTTAAGCGCTTTGCTCTTATCCGAGTACACACAAACTGCGCCCACCTAGCGCGGCCCTGACCCATTTCACTGCATGCAGGACATTTGCATGAAAGGAATGAAACCCGATGCCAAAATAAACATCAATTAAAGCTGTCAAACAGCACCAAAAACAGCTGCAGCTTTGAACAGCTCGACCAGCAGGCTTCAAACGCCAGCCGTCTTTAAAGGGCTGCCTCGCGTGTACCAAAGGCCAGGCTGGAATTAGCACGGCCTCGGTTCAAACTCAAATCACTGCAGCTTATGAAACTAGATGAAAGATTATTGCTCTGTTACCCTGAAATGTTTCTCCAAACTGTATAAAACGATGCAGCTAATGAGTCTGCGGCGGACATTCATGCAGCTAATACGTGTTGTTGGAGTAAATAACATCCAAAGGGACTCGCTCCATTCTTTTCTGAAAACAGGAAGCTGGTGGATTTCTGTCGATATGGTTTGAATGTGAGTTTAATCCATCATGGCTCCTGTTCTCTTGTCCATTTGCTCATACAGAGCTCCCACTGAGGAACTGCCACAGCTGATTACGGCTTCAGGAGCAAACGGTTAGAGCCTGGATGGATGGACTGGATCAGTGCCGGATCTAGCCAGCCCCACTAAGGGGGGCAGGTAGAATATCAGGGGGGACCAGTCTGGACATGCTAAGAATGTTTTGGTCATCACACCCCCCCCCAATCCCTTAAATGTATCAAAAACTATGACATCATCATATCAGTTCCTCTATCCATAGATTTATTTTCATATCTGATCCCTACCCTCTGCATTTACCCGGGCTTGGGACGGAACAAGTAGGACACTGGCTGATGCCCTGTTGAGGCTGACCTCATCTGGTTAGGTTTTGTTTGGTTTTTGGTTATTTGTTCTTTTTTGTTTTTTGTTGTTCTTTTTTGTGTTTTTTGTTCTTTTTTGTTTGTTTTTTTGTTCTTTTTTGGGGTTTTTTGCTCTTTTTTGTATTCTGTTTTTTTGTTTTGTTTTGTTTTTGTTTTTTTGTTCTTTTTGTGGTTTTTGTTTTTTGTTCTTTTTTGTTTGTTATGTTCTTTTTTGTGTTTTTTGTTCTTTTTTGTGTATTTTTGTTTTTTGTTCTTTTTTATGTTTTTTGTGTTTTTTTGTTTTCTTGTTATTTTTGTGTTTTTTGTTCTTTTTTGTGGTTTTTGTTTTTGTGTTCTTTTTGTGTTTTTTGTTCTTTTTATGTTTTTTGTGTGTTTTTTGTTTTCTTGTTATTTTTGTGTTTTTGTTCTTTTTTGTTCTAGTTTTTTTGTTATTTTTTATGTTTTTCTTTCTTTCTTTCTGTGTCATTCATCAGTAGCTACTTTGAATGAGGACAAATGGAAGAGAGCGCTCACTCTGACCATTTTTCACTAAAATATTTTTGAAATTTGTTATTTCTGCATGCAATCACGTTTGGGGGGGCAATGCCCCCCCTTGCCCATGCCTACATCCGGCCTCGGACTGGATGATGTTTTAGTCGAGGTCTGGATTCTGCTCCACGCAGCTCAGTGACAGAAGGTTGCCTTTTTGAAAAGTAGGTGGAAGAAAAAGAGAAATACAATAGTTTAACTGTGGTGTTAAAGTGCCCATGACATGGTTTTCCATGTTTTCTGACTTATCTATCATGTTGCAACGTTGAGTTCTCACCTCTCACGTGAGTTCTCACGTTTATGGTGACTTGTTTCCTAAACTTTCATTTAAAACATCCAAGCTAGCTGACATTGATTTCTTGTCTTAAATAACATGAAAAATAAAACATTCAACCTCTTTTGTGGAGATTTTTATTATTAAACTTCATATAAAGATAAGCGAAACATTCCTAAACACAAGCTTTTTATAATCTTTGAGAAACTGACATTTAAAACTGAACTGCTCTCTGGTTTTTTCTGCTACCGCTGCAAAATTGATGAACCAGTAGAATCCAACGGCCGGCACGCAAAGCATCCTGGGATTGGCCAGGATTGGCCAGCGAGGATACACCAGACCCATCCTCGAAATTGGGGTGGAGCGAGGACGCATGAATGAGTATCCTTCAAATTCGGACAGCACTCGTCACGGCGCTGTGACGTCATCGGCCTCGAAATGCGTCATCATAAGCATCCTACCCCTGAATTCGGACACAGCCAAAGACACGTCACGCAAACATCAGTGACGCTTCTCATGATGACTTCAGCTGTTTGTCGAAACATCAAGAAAAAGATAAAAACTTACCTCACAACCTTACAGGTCTGTGTAACAAAGAACCTTTTAAAAATCAGGACGTTTCTGTGGCAAGTCACTTTTTCCATTGATAATTCTTTAAAATGGTTGACTTTTGAAAAAGCAAAGCCAATAAACGTCATTAACTTTTTGGAATATGGTTTTAAAATGTGTAAAAATGATGACAATAAAATACAAGTCGTCTCTGTGCCAAACTCTTAATTACAAAATAGAAAAGTTAAAAAAAACTGCTGCAAGCTTTTTGGTTTTATTTTCTGTCAAATGAATGAGAGTTCAAAGTTACATTTTTTCACCTGCTCAAGATTACAATAAACACACATTTAAATTAAACAAACAAAATGTTAGTTTGTAAAGCTCCATGAACTGTTGTAGTTATGAGATAACAAGGGTTGTGCATGTTTGTTTTAAAGTCACACTATGTAACTTTTTCATATTTTAAATCTCCTCCTTGATCCAGTCTGTGCTAATCTGACCGTTTACAGGTTAATGACTCAGCCCCATCTGCTGCTTGGATCCAGAATACCACGTTTGTAACTTCTGAGTCTCTGGTCCGGTGCCCTGAAGTCTCACAAAGTCACGTATCTCAGAGGGTTAGGCTAACCCAATGTGGCTAGCTGTTATGCTAGCTCTGGAGTGTTTTTAGCTCATGATTCCTGATTTTTTTTTCCCATCTCTCCCTGCTTGAACACAGCTGATTTCTTTGAATGAGTGATGAACCGCTCCAGTAGAAAGCAGTGAAGGCTGAGGAGACATTTAACAGGTAGATTTAGGGCTTTCTGAGCAGAAACAATGCTAACGTTTTTATGACAGTGATTTAAAACGGACACTAGGGGGTGCCAAAACAAGCCCAAACTGCATAGTGTGCCTTTAATAAAAAACAAAACATCAAATTCTCTGGATTTGATTGGTCGATTGTTGGTCTAATATCAGGAACAAGAACAGGCTAAGGGTCACTCCTTCTTCGAGAGGCACCTGGCTGCAGATACAAGATGGTGGACAAAGATGGCGGACAGCCACTCTTGTACTACCATACCGGAAGCTCTCTACCGGAAGTGACGTAATTCTCCGTACCGGAAGCGAATCTCCTTTTTCTAGATTGGCTGTGGGGATTTCAAGCAAGGTCAACAACCCTCCCCCTAACCTAACCCTAACCAATTCCGGTTCGGTATACGGAGGTTGGGGTCTGCCATCTTTGTCCGCCATCTTGTGTCTGCAGCCAGGTACTCTTGCCTTCTTCAGTGAGGTTTGCTGTTTTTAGTAAATTTCATAACTGGAAAATTTGTACAAATTTTATTTATTACTTTCTTTATATTTTATTTATTGGAGTAAATACTTTCATCAACTTCAGCCCTGATCAACACAACCAATGTCAGGATTTTAACCCTTTAAATGCCTGTTTCAATACATGATGCTAATGTTTATTATGAAAAAACACTCAAAATTAGTCATTTTAAATAAAACTAATATTGTCTGATGGAGGAGAATTATTGAAATCAATTTTGTCAAGGATTTGATCAAACTGATGCAGAACAAAAACCAATTCATTATGTAAAACAAACAAGAATCCAGGAGGAGGCATCTTCAGATGCTCAGAGCACCTCAGATTCCTGTCGATGAGAAGGAGCAGCGCTCCCCTCAGACGATGAACCACCATACAGAGGAAGATCTCCTGATCTTTATCTTAAGGTCATTATTGAGCACTGGAATGGTAAATAGAGTAAATTGAGAGCATTGCTACTTTAGACAAAGCATCCTGTCATCAGATCCTCCAGTTCCTCTGCTTGAGGTAGAAACTGACTCCCAGCCTAAAGGGAGCATACGTAAAAAAAACAAGTTTTAAATGTTGCAAACTGGAGGAGCTAATGGACGTATTACTTTTCCTCAAAATCAAAAAGGACATCTTTCTTGCATTTTGCATAAAAATAAAATCAAAAAGTCCCAAAATATCAAAACACTGAAAACACATTTTTGCTTTTCTTCTAACTGAACATCAGAAAAGGAGAAATAAAAGCTTTGATTTGACGTTTTCAGGAGGAATCTTCTCTGTAAAACGTTAATCTGCCCTCTACATCGCAGATTACCCACGCCCCCCTTCACAATGTGACTCTTCTCAGATGGTCAAGGTAATTTTGGCCCACTTACGCTGCTTTGATCTGCGAGCCCTTTTAACAGATCTTCCACGCTGGAGTTCAAACTGATTTTGTCACTGCCAACCAACTCCTTTGCTAAGATTCCCAGTTGAAGCTAAAGCTGATCGGAGCTGCCAGAGTTGCTGACAGCCAGCGGAGTTGAAAGCACTTTTTCATGCTGATGTTCACTCTAAGTGACTCGCTGCTAATGGACTGCAATCTCATTTTTCTTCTTTCTTCTTCTTTTTTTCCGGGTTGTGTATCTGTAGAGGAGTAGGAGGGGTCTGCTTGATACAATAAAAACATTTCTTTTTGCCTTTTTCTTTAACAAAATTATAAAGTTTGCAAATCACAGTGTTTTACTTTCCCCCTGTCTTGCTGAGACACAGTGACAGCTTCATTTTTGCTCCTTTCCGTTTTAAGATCTCTTCCTGCGACGGCTCCGTTTGGAAGTGGCGGATCGTCTCTGAGTCACAATCGTAGCCTCGCAGTACCTGTGAGGTGACAGCGGCAAAGTGCTGTCACAAAGAAACAGAAATGTGATTAAAGAATCAGATAAGGAGACAGAAACACAAGAGGGTGCTGAGAGACGAGCTCGTGGACTCCTCAGATGTGATCTCAAAGCTTCTTTACTGCAGAGACCTGTTCCCTGTCAGCGTGACTCACTTCTCCAACCATTTTCAGGAATGCGTGACTTTACTGAACTCGACACCAAAAGAGCAAAAGCTTCACACTGCTGTTGACTTAAATGATCATCCCTCGTTGGTGATGTTTTGGTCACTTTTTGTGTTTAGCTGCTGTCTGTGAAGTGCTTGTTGCAGCTCTTGAAATGAGGTTTTGCATAAACATTTTTTCACACTCTCTGAACAACACTATGCAGATGGTCAACATATGCAAAGATTACAATAGTTTGCATCACCATCTGTGCATAAACTTCCAAATATTAAGATTTTCAGAAATGAGGTCAATGATTTGTTTTAAAATGGCAGCAAAACACCTGAACGGGTGCAGCAGGATTTCTCCACAAATCAAAGGTTATTATGCTACTTGACCATCATGCAGTACCACCAACAGTCAGTGTTGACTTGAAGGCATCTCCAAGTAAAAGAAAACAGTCTAGTTGCCTTTAACTCTTATGATTGGATGGACATGTGGAGGGGAGCAGTGTGGGGGATGTCTCCTAAAATCCACCATCATGTCCAGTCATGAGCATGTTCAGGAACCACAGCGCCAGACATTCAGCCTCTCTTAGATTTGCAGACTAGTTTTCATCTTGGATGTCAATGACTTTAAGACCTTCACACTTCAGTTAGAACAGTTGTGGGGAAAAAAAAGAGCAGGAGCGAGGACACCTCCATGAGGGACACCAGATGGTGTGCACGCATGTCACTGTTATTCAAGATGTTACTTAGCTAAAGTTTATTGTTTCATACCAAACTGCAGCTGGCTAAGGTTCACAGGTCAGATCTTGCAGAAGGTCTCGAAATTAAGAAGGACGCTGGGACCGTTCCGATAGCAAATCGGGGAAATCAACATGTTGGATTGTCTTGACCCCATATTGCTGCGTGTGCAGTGTTCCCCGAGGAGCAGCCTCAAAATCAAAACAGCTGTTTGTATCCTTTGTTATACCTGACAACAAAACTGTCTTGAGCCGAGTGCATTGTTGTTTATAATCAAAATAAAAGCCGTCATGTTTGTTTACTCTGAAGCCACATTTAACCCACCACACATGACAGGAATACCTGATAAGATTATTTTATAGCCTTTATGATAATCAGGGGGGCATCCTTAAAGGCACAGTATGTAACTTTTTCATATTTTTAAATCTTGTCCTTGAGCCAGTCTGTGCTAATCTGTATCTGTCTTTAATATGAGAGGGCAACTCACAACAAAATAAGTGTAAAAACAGGTTAGGGAGAAACATCATTAGTGCAACAGAGTTCTGTAAAGATAAGTTAGAAAGATCAGTTCATCGTCTAGTCGGGTCTGGGTCTGTGACATCACTCCCAGGAAAATCTTGAAGTGAGAGAGCGCAGCGTTCAGAAGTGAGAGGGTGTACATTGGAGAAGTGAGCGTAGGAAGAAAAAAACAGAGGGAGGTTATCAAAAGTCAAAAAAGATTTAGGAATGGTGAGGAAAAAATGTAATTGTATGTACCCTGTTAAACATTTTTGCATACATGCAAAAAAATTTTACTCTCCACAAAATCATTTTACCCTCTCCCTAACCTGATTTTACACTTACTTTGTTGTGAGTTGCCCTCTCATGTTAAAGAAAGTTATCTGACACCTTAAATCTGACCCTTTACAGGTTAATAAAGTCCCTCAGCCCCATCTGCTGCTTGGATCCAGAATACCACGTTTCTAACTTCTGAGTCTCTGGTCCGGTGCCCTGAAGTCTCACAAAGTCACGTATCTCACGCAGTGTTAATTTCGTAGACGAAATATTTTCATTATTTATTTCGTCACGAATATATTTTACCGAACGAAAACTAAACGAAATTCAAAAATATAAAACGGAAAAAGACTAAAGACGAAGACTAAATCGGCGGACCTTTTCGTCAGGAACGAAAGACGAGACAAGAATTGACAGTGACGAAATCCAATCAGAAAACGGGAAGAATTTGACGAACATACCAAAGAACCAATCAGCAATCGGAGCAGGCGGGACTAGAGAAGGGAACCAATCAGCAAACGTAACAGGCGGAAGTAGATGAGAAAGGAACCAATCAGAGTCCGCCTTGTCGGGACGCGCCGGAATTTGTAAACAGCAGAGCAGACTCCGACAGGAACAAACTTTATTAAAAGTGGGTCACATGAACAGAACGGAGGCAGAGTTACGACGCTAATTTTAAGATAATGGTGGTGAATGTAGCAGAGGATCAAACAGCTGTCAGGGAGACAGGAAATATGGAGTTATGGAGAGAAATGACCGAAGACGGAGCGTTGTGGCGATCACGTTCTGTGGGAGGAGACGGACCGCAGCGTGAGAACAGCTGATCAGACTCTGTGAGTTAAAGCCTGCAGACTTTTGATCTGACATGTCATGAGCAAAGTTCTGACTGTTTGCATTATTATGGTATTTATTTGCTCAGGACCACTAGTGTCTTTCCTGACAGAACTCAACACACAGTAGAATATGAATTACAGATCTTTGTGATTGAATTAATAAAAAAAATATTAAAGGT
>SSNR01000042.1:627308-641659 GCA_006937965.1 Callopanchax toddi | reverse complement strand
TTCATCATGTCTCAGTGTCACCAGCCCGTCTCTCCATCATGTCTCAGTGTCACCAGCCCGTCTCTCCATCATGTCTCAGTGTCACCAGCCCGTCTCTCCATCATGTCTCAGTGTCACCAGCCCGTCTCTCCATCATGTCTCAGTGTCACCAGCCCGTCTCTCCATCATGTCTCAGTGTCACCAGCCCGTCTCTCCGTCACGTCTCAGTGTCACCAGCCCGTCTCTCCATCATGTCTCAGTGTCACCAGCCCGTCTCTCCATCACGTCACGTAGCTGCAACCAGAAGCTAACTTCAGCCTCATCTGGACGGTTAGCATGTTGCTAATGTGGCTGAAACTGTAGCTTCTAAACAGCACAAAGCGCAATTTCAACATAACAAATGTGTTTATGGCATTAAAAAGACCAAGCGTTTTACAGATAACAGTAAAAATAAACCTTGATCAAATAAAGATCAGTCCTCTAAAATGAAGAGTCAGATAAAACAACCTGAAAGTTACGCTGTAGGAGTCCAGCTCAGCCAGAGGTAAAGCCTAGTAGTAAAGGTGGGTCTTTAAAATGCCCAGCAGGTCTAAGGTGACCTGGCAGGTCATGGGGGTCAGGTCTCCTCTAGTCTTCAGCCTGGTTTCAGGGACCTCCAGTGGTTGTCTGTGTTGACCATACCTCTGTATTTCCTGAGTGGAGCGTTTGTCAGTGACTAGTATAACGACCTGCAGTAATCCAGATGTGAGGGTATAAAGGTGTCCAGATGTTTGGCAGGGAGATGACCTTTGACCTTAGCGATGATTCTCACCTGTTAAAACTTGACTGCACAGCAGAGGTTACCGACTTTAACGAGCAGTGTCACAAAACACAGCCGCTGAGTACCTGTGGATTTCGTTGACTGGTAACAGATCTCCAAACACCAGTACGCTCAGGTAAAGTCTGACTTCCTGTTTCAGGTCTACCTGAACTCCAAAGGGGGCGGGGCTTTCTCATCCCATTGACGTCTATGGAAAAATGTCCTGTTAGTTTTGTAAACGCTGTGTGAGGTATCGCTACCAGCTCACGACTCCCAGCTGGACTACATGTTTTTATGTCTAATTTATAAAATGTTTAGAATGTGACAGAATCCAGATCAGGAACGACCCGGAGACACGAGGTCATCCATCAGATGATTTATTATCCTGCACCATGAGACAGAGGTAAAAACACAAACATGACTAGTAAACAGACACGAGGATGAAACATTAACCCCAGGCTGATCAAACGATCCAGAGCTGGTGATGGTTGAGCTTCTGGAGTTTATCTGAAACAAACAGGATGAGTTTGAATCAGCAGCTTTAGTGACTGATGGGAGAAAACATCACAGCAGACTGACTAAAGGATTCCATCAGAACCATTTAAAGGTCTAGTTTTATAAGAAAATCACATTTCAAAGATCTATGATCGTCCAATAAAGAGCTGAAGTTAGTGGATCTGCTCCAGATTAAAGGAACTTGGGTCATTCTGAAGAGACGTTCTATCAGCTGTTATTCAGTCACTCATCACTGACCTGTTGGTAGAAATGTTATTATTTTTAGATAATTACCTGTAGTTTTTGTAAACCTGGTTGCTCGTTCCTCTCTTGAGAACACTGACTAGTCAGAGCAGGAGAGACGCTGCTGCAGATCAGTGATGAGTTAGCAGCTAATTTCAGGAATTTAAAACAACTCTTGTTCTGCTGATGCTTTAAAACTCCATGTGACCTGTTAGTTAACCTCTACTGATGAACGGGAGACATCTACAGTAGCGTAGTAATTCAGACGTTTGGTTGAAACCAACTAAAATGTCTTTTTTTCCCTTTTTAAAATTGTTTTGTCCTTTTTTGTTCTTGGTTATATTTTTCTTGGTTTTTTTATGTTGTTGCTATTTTCTCCTTCTTTCGCCCAGATTCTATGTTGTGATTTTTATGATTAAATGTTAGTCTGAGGTGGGACAGACGTCAATCCTATTTCCATTACAGTAGAAACTGTACTTTTATTATTCCAGTCAAATCAAGTTAACTGTTTTATTAAATCAGTTATTTGTCAATCGTTGCGTCGATCAAGACTTACATGGAGGTCATGTCGTTGAGGGCGTGGTCCAGTTCTTCACTGATGGCTTTGTACTTCAGTTTTTGAGCATAAAGCTCATCTAAAAATACACACGCACGCACACACGCACGCACACACACACACACACACACACGCATACAGGAAGTGTGAGTAAATTATTAAAAAGAAGAACTTCATCAGATGCAAAAACATGAACTAGTTTAAATTTGAGGTATCAGGTTATTACTAACTAACCTTCACTTAACCAGTTAATTATTAACTTTTTGTTGTGTACATGAGGTTGAAACTAGATAAACAATCAAGAAAGTAGTTTTGATAATTGTTCATCTTTACCTGATTGTTGATCAGAAACAACAAAGGTTAAAAACCTGCTTGAGTTTTCCATTATGACCTGTTCTGCTGTGTTTACAGAGAACTTAAGAGTTTGGAGGGTTTCCTCTCAGGATCTATTGAGGAGAAAGTTCTGTACCTTCCAAATCATCAATGGTCTTCTCTAGCTTGGCCACAGATCTCTCAGCAAACTCAGCTCTGGTCTCAGCCTGAAATGGAGATGAACCAAAACAAAGAACATCTAGAGTCATCTGAACATCTAGAGTCATCTGAACATCTAGAGTCATCTAAACATCTAGAGTCATCTGAACATCTAGAGTCACCTGAACATCTAGAGTCATCTGAACATCTAGAGTCATCTGAACATCTAGAGTCATCTAAACATCTAGAGTCATCTGAACATCTAGAGTCATCTGAACATGTAGAGTCATCTGAACATCTAGAGTCATCTGAACATCTAGAGTCATCTGAACATCTAGAGTCATCTGAACATCTAGAGTCATCTGACCATCTAGAGTCATCTGAACATCTAGAGTCATCTGAACATCTAGAGTCATCTAAACATCTAGAGTCACCTGAACATCTAGAGTCATCTGAACATCTAGAGTCATCTAAACATCTAGAGTCATCTGAACATCTAGAGTCATCTGAACATGTAGAGTAATCTGAACATCTAGAGTCATCTGAACATCTAGAGTCATCTGAACATCTAGAGTCATCTGAACATCTAGAGTCATCTGAACATCTAGAGTCATCTAAACATCTAGAGTCATCTGAACATCTAGAGTCATCTAAACAACATCTAGAGTCATCTGAACATCTAGAGTCATCTAAACATCTAGAGTCACCTGAACATCTAGAGTCATCTGAACATCTAGTCATCTAAACATGTAGAGTCATCTAAACATGTAGAGTCATCTGAACATCTAGAGTCATCTAAACATCTAGAGTCATCTGAACATCTAGAGTCATCTGAACATCTAGAGTCATCTAAACATCTAGAGTCATCTAAACATATAGAGTCATCTGAACATCTAGAGTCATCTGAACATCTAGAGTCATCTGAACATCTAGAGTCATCTGAACATCTAGAGTCATCTAAACATCTAGAGTCATCTGAACATCTAGAGTCATCTGAACATCTAGAGTCATCTAAACATCTATAGTCATCTAAACATCTAGAGTCATCTGAACATCTAGAGTCATCTAAACATCTAGAGTCATCTAAACATCTAGAGTCATCTGAACATCTAGAGTCATCTGAACATCTAGAGTCATCTAAACATCTAGAGTCATCTGAACATCTAGAGTCATCTGAACATCTAGAGTCATCTGAACATATAGAGTCATCTAAGCATCTAGAGTCATCTAAACAACATCTAGAGTCATCTGAACATATAGAGTCATCTAAACATCTAGAGTCATCTGAACATATAGAGTCATCTAAACAACATCTAGTCATCTGAACATCTAGAGCTTTATAAACATCTAGAGTCATCTGAACATCTAGAGTCATCTGAACATCTAGAGTCATCTGAACATCTAGAGTCATCTGAACATCTAGAGTCATCTAAACATCTAGAGTCATCTGAACATCTAGAGTCATCTGAACATCTAGAGTCATCTAAACATCTAGAGTCATCTGAACATCTAGAGTCATCTGAACATCTAGAGTCATCTAAACATCTAGAGTCATCTAAACATCTAGAGTCATCTGAACATCTAGAGTCATCTAAACATCTAGAGTCATCTAAACATCTAGAGTCATCTGAACATCTAGAGTCATCTGAACATCTAGAGTCATCTAAACATCTAGAGTCATCTAAACATCTAGAGTCATCTGAACATCTAGAGTCATCTGAACATATAGAGTCATCTAAACATCTAGTCATCTGAACATATAGAGTCATCTGAACATCTAGAGTCATCTGAACATCTAGAGTCATCTAAACATATAGAGTCATCTGAACATCTAGAGTCATCTGAACATCTAGAGTCATCTGAACATCTAGAGTCATCTAAACATATAGAGTCATCTGAACATCTAGAGTCATCTGAACATCTAGAGTCATCTAAACATCTAGAGTCATCTGAACATCTAGAGTCATCTGAACATCTAGAGTCATCTAAACATATGGAGTCATCTAAACATATAGAGTCATCTGAACATCTAGAGTCATCTGAACATCTAGAGTCATCTGAACATATAGAGTCATCTAAACATCTAGAGTCATCTAAACATCTAGAGTCATCTGAACATCTAGAGTCATCTGAACATCTAGAGTCATCTAAACATCTAGAGTCATCTAAACATCTGGAGTCATCTGAACATATAGAGTCGTCTAAACAACATCTAGAGCCATATAAACATCTAGAGTCATCTGAACATCTAGAGTCATCTAAACAACATCTAGAGTCATCTGAACATCTAGAGTAATCTGAACATCTAGTCATCTGAACATCTAGAGTCATCTGAACATCTAGAGTCATCTGAACATATAGAGTCATCTGAACATCTAGAGTCATCTAAACATCTAGAGTCATCTGAACATCTAGAGTCATCTGAACATCTAGAGTCATCTGAACATATAGAGTCATCTGAACATATAGAGTCATCTGAACATCTAGAGTCATCTGAACATATAGAGTCATCTGAACATCTAGAGTCATCTGAACATCTAGAGTCATCTGAACATATAGTCATCTGAACATCTAGAGTCATCTGAACATCTAGAGTCATCTAAACATCTAGAGTCATCTGAACATATAAAGTCATCTGAACATCTAGAGTCATCTGAACATCTAGAGTCAACTAAACATCTAGAGTCATCTGAACATATAGTCATCTGAACATCTAGAGTCATCTGAACATCTAGAGTCATCTAAACAACATCTAGAGTCATCTAAACAACATCTAGAGTCATCTAAACATCTAGAGTCATCTGAACATCTAGAGTCATCTAAACAACATCTAGAGTCATCTGAACATCTAGAGTCATCTAAACATCTAGAGTCATCTGAACATATAGAGTCATCTAAACATCTAGAGTCATCTAAACATCTAGAGTCATCTGAACATCTAGAGTCATCTGAACATCTAGTCATCTGAACATCTAGAGTCATCTGAACATCTAGAGTCATCTGAACATCTAGAGTCATCTAAACAACATCTAGAGTCATCTAAACAACATCTAGAGTCATCTAAACATCTAGAGTCATCTGAACATCTAGAGTCATCTAAACAACATCTAGAGTCATCTGAACATATAGAGTCATCTAAACATCTAGAGTCATCTGAACATATAGAGTCATCTAAACATCTAGAGTCATCTAAACATCTAGAGTCATCTGAACATCTAGTCATCTGAACATCTAGAGTCATCTAAACAACATCTAGAGTCATCTAAACATCTAGAGTCATCTGAACATCTAGAGTCATCTGAACATCTAGAGTCATCTGAACATCTAGAGTCATCTAAACATCTAGAGTCATCTGAACATATAGAGTCATCTAAACATCTAGAGTCATCTAAACATCTAGAGTTATCTGAACATCTAGAGTCATCTGAACATATAGAGTCATCTAAACATCTAGAGTCATCTAAACATCTACAGTCATCTGAACATATAGAGTCATCTGAACATATAGAGTCATCTAAACATCTAGAGTCATCTAAACATCTAGAGCTATCTGAACATCTAGAGTCATCTGAACAACATCTAGTCATCTGAACATCTAGAGCTTTATAAACATATAGAGTCATCTGAACATCTAGAGTCATCTAAACAACATCTAGTCATCTGAACATCTAGAGCTTTATAAACATCTAGAGTCATCTGAACATCTAGAGTCATCTGAACATCTAGAGTCATCTGAACATATAGTCATCTAAACATCTAGAGTCATCTGAACATATAGAGTCATCTAAGCATCTAGAGTCATCTAAACAACATCTAGAGTCATCTGAACATCTAGAGTCATCTGAACATATAGAGTCATCTAAGCATCTAGAGTCATCTAAACAACATCTAGAGTCATCTGAACATCTAGAGTCATCTAAACATATAGAGTCATCTGAACAACATCTAGAGTCATCTGAACATCTAGAGTCATCTGAACATATAGAGTCATCTAAGCATCTAGAGTCATCTAAACAACATCTAGTCATCTGAACGTCTAGAGTCATCTAAACAACATCTAGAGTCATCTAAACATCTAGAGTCATCTGGACATCTAGAGTCATCTAAACAACATCTAGAGTCATCTGAACATCTAGAGTCATCTGAACATCTAGAGTCATCTGAACATATAGAGTCATCTAAACATCTAGAGTCATCTAAACAACATCTAGAGTCATCTGAACATCTAGAGTCATCTAAACATCTAGAGTCATCTGAACATCTAGAGTCATCTAAACATCTAGAGTCATCTAAACAACATCTAGAGTCATCTGAACATCTAGAGTCATCTAAACATCTAGAGTCATCTGAACATCTAGAGTCATCTGAACATCTAGAGTCATCTGAACATCTAGAGTCATCTGAACATATAGAGTCATCTAAGCATCTAGAGTCATCTAAACAACATCTAGAGTCATCTGAACATCTAGAGTCATATAAACATCTAGAGTCATCTGTACATCTAGAGTCATCTAAACATCTAGAGTCATCTGAACATCTAGAGTCATCTAAACAACATCTAGAGTCATCTGAACATCTAGAGTAATCTAAACATCTAGACTCATCTAAACATCTACAGTCATCTGAACATATAGTCATCTGAACATATAGAGTCATCTAAACAACATCTAGAGTCATCTGAACATCTAGAGTCATCTGAACATATAGAGTCATCTAAGCATCTAGAGTCATCTAAACAACATCTAGAGTCATCTGAACATCTAGAGTCATCTAAACATCTAGAGTCATCTGGACATCTAGAGTCATTTAAACATCTAGAGTCATCTAAACATCTAGAGTTATCTGAACATCTAGAGTCATCTGAACATCTAGAGTCATCTAAACATCTAGAGTCATCTGGACATCTAGAGTCATCTAAACATCTAGAGTCATCTGGACATCTAGAGTCATCTAAACATCTAGAGTTATCTGAACATCTAGAGTCATCTGAACATCTAGAGTCATCTGAACATCTAGAGTCATCTGAACATCTAGAGTTATCTGAACATCTAGAGTCATCTGAACATCTAGAGTCATCTGAACATCTAGAGTCATCTAAACATCTAGAGTCATCTGGACATCTAGAGTCATCTAAACATCTAGAGTCATCTAAACATCTAGAGTTATCTGAACATCTAGAGTCATCTGAACATCTAGAGTCATCTGAACATATAGAGTCATCTGAACATCTAGAGTCATCTGGACATCTAGAGTCATCTAAACATCTAGAGTCATCTAAACAACATCTAGAGTCATCTAAACATCTAGAGCTTTATAAACATGTAGAGCCCCTCCCGGTTGTAATCTCTGATCTAGATTAGGAAGAAGAAAAGCTGCTGTTGCTTCCTGCTCACCTCCTTCAGCTTGTCAGTGAGGATCTTGATTTCTTCCTCATATTTGTCCTCTTTTTGAGAGTACTGTAGAGAAAAGAAGCTTTACTGGTAACAGATCATGGTAACTGGTATATCACCAGTCTAAAACTGGTTTAAAATGACCTAACCTGTTGGTTTACCACCAGTTTAAACTGGTTAAACCCTTTGGTTCTATGCCTTATGAGTGTGGTCTAGACCTCCTGCCAGATGCTCGTTCCTCTCCTACCTTCTCAGCCTGAGCCTCCAGAGACTTCAGGTTATTGGTGACATTCTTCAGTTCCTCCTCCAGCTCAGCACATTTACTGGTTTTGAATTCAGAGACAGAAGCAAACATGTTGGTTAGGTAACTAACCTGAACCTTAGTCCAGATAACAGAAACCAGCTGGGTAAAGAGACCTGAGTAGAAAGTGATTAGTGGTGGAAATATTTAGACTGAGAAACAAAACTCATTTAAACATGTCTCTGTTTCATCTGTCATTTTTGAAAACACAGTATCTGAAAACTAGCATGAACAAAATATTAAATTAATACATATTTATGAAATGTAAAAACAATGTGTCTTTTAAAATGTCTTTAGTACCTGGTATAATGTTTATTTGTCAGCTCTTCTTCTGTTCATTAGAAGGATAAAAAGTGACGTTACCCTAACCCCCAACTCTGACTTTAGAACAATACCCCACCTCCATCTCCTGCCCTTACACCCCTACATCTAACTTTAACTTCATACCTTCAACCCCTACCTCTAAGAGTCTTAGAAAGAAAGCTATCCCCGTTACTGACTGCTCAGCTCTTTATGTTACTTTGTAAGTTTTATCTGTAAAACTCTAGGGTTAATGGTCTTAGTCAATCCCCCTCCAGAGGGTTCTGGTCCGGACTGTTCTGAACCGTGTCCCTTTTACTGGACCCCATGCAGTCTGGCAGACACTCACGCTTCAGCTAGTTCTGCCCTCTCCTCCGTTCGTTCCAGCTCTCCCTCTACGATCACCAGCTTACGAGCTACCTATAAAAACACATTGAACAAAGTTCATTATGCCACCCAAACACATCGACCAGAAGAGGGAAGTGACAACGTGTTTTTACTTCCTGACTGATTTTTCAGGTGTCTGTATTTATTTTTCTGATGACTTTTTACTTTTGCTCCCTACATTTAAACACAAGTATCTGTTCTTTGTTCTCCTTACATTTACAGAAATGGCTTGTTACTTTTTTACACGTATCAATAACAATGTGACGTAAAAGCAGCAAACCTGAGGGAAATTCAGCCGAGCAGAGAGGAGGATCAGCTCTGTGACAAACACTCACCGTTACACGTGGACTGGATTACACTGAAAAACCGATTCAGAGGAACAATTCCCCCTCCGTGGAGAGCTACTCAACGTTGTCGGCTCTGAGGATGAGTCACAGTCAAAATGCTGGGCGTTGTGCCAGCTTGGCTGCATGCTAGCAGTTGGTAGAACCGTTGCCTCGCAAACAAGGTCGTAGGTTCGAATCCTGGTCTTTCAGCGTGGAGTTAGCAACTCTGGTTTCCCCCACAGATTACATGCCTGACAGGTTAATTATTAATTGTGTACATTGCTTTGGATAAAGCGTCTGTTAAATGAAGAAACATGAACTTAAAACCACGAGCTTCGGACTTCAAGAACTGTCTGTAAACTATGGAAGGTAAGCGTGTAGCTTTTGTTGTTATTAGGAACCAATTTTTGATGTTCTGTAACTGAGTCAGACTGGTCAGTTTATTTTTGTATTTGAGATATCCGTCCTTGTTTTCATCTGTTGGATTTTTTATATGAAGTTTATAAAGCCTGTGTGTTGTTTTAATAGATTTCAGAATGCCATTGTAACAGGATGACACCAGAATCAAAGCAGGGTGCTCATTTATAAAATCTGCTTACGCACAAAATGGGCCTGAAAGTTGCCTAAGTCACTTTTTACTCAAACTTTGGGATTTATAAAAGAAAACGTAACGGAAAAATGTGGCAACTCTAAGCAAACTTTAGACCTTGAACCTGTTGGAGAGGTGAAACCAGTCAGAGCAGCTGGTGAGATGAAACATGTTGAATTTATGACACAATTAAATTAGACACAATTAGACCCTCACACACACAGAACCAACAATCCTGTCTCTAAAAATAATAAAAATTATTATTATTATTAAAAAATTCGCATTTTAGAATAATATCCATTCTGTTCATCCAGTGGTCTTCAGATTATAGAACAGCTGCTCTGATTGGAGCATTAATTGTGATTTCTGAGACTCAGGAATCCTGCAGGGACACTTGTGCGTAATGCGCTGGAATGCTCTGCAGCTCAGCCAGTAGTCAGACTCCAGATGAATGGGAGAGAGTTTTTAGAGATTTCTAGATAATGACTGGACGATCGATCAGCTGATAGATTCATTAGAGCATCCTATGGATCAACTGGGTCCAGTATTAGATCAACAGAACCATTGGAACCAGTAAAACCCGGTGTCACCGGCCGTTCTCAGGTTTCAACCAGCGATTATTTTATCCAGCAGGTTGACTGTTTGATAGGATGAACAACATGACGTGTCTTCCCCTTTGGATTCCATTAAATGTTGTCGTTAAACGTTTCTCTAGATCTCAGATCTACACCATCTCTCTGTCAGTCTGACAGTCAGACTGACTCTCTGCACTTCGTGTCTCTGACCCGTCAACATTTCACCTCCTAATCAAACATTTTCCCGTCCATCCACCACAAGCACCTGGAGCTTCAGCCTCTGTAAAATCACGTTTTCTAAACCTCTCTGTTTTCACGATTTACTGTTAAAAGCCAGAAACCCACCGGCTTATGCAGATGGAATTATTCATGAGGTCATTGACCGTATATGTCAGAATGTGGTGTGTAGGAGGAGGGTTCTGACCCAGAAACAGCTGAGACCAGTTCTAGGTCTGAGAGCCGTTTATAAAGCAGAACAGTGGATCTGTGCGTCTGCAGGGTTTTAGAAATCAGAAATGGAATTTGCGTACCTGAACATTTTTTTGCTGAGCTTAAAGAGCAAGTTTTAGTCAGGATTCTACGTGAAGTTTTATAAATGAGCACCCTGGCCTGTTGTATGTTTGAGATGATGTTGTCACTGATACTGGATGCTGTTACCCTGGTGGAGACTTATCATGTGTTTAATGCTGATTGGAAATAATGGAGGAATTTATTTAATGTGAATTATCCATAAAATACTGGATCATTGCTTGTTCTACAAAAATATGGAAAAGTCACAAACTGGAGCCTGATTCATGATGATGTAATGTCTGAATGACATCATGAATGATCAGGTCACATGACTTCCTGTGATTAGTTAGATCATGAACTGAGGACTCAGGTTCTTCATAGTAATTGATGTTTAAGCAGCTAAAGGAATGTTGTAATCTGATTACATGACATTCTGCTGATTTCTGTTAATGACTCTGAAACCGTCTGCAGCTGCTCCTACAGACTCTGTAGACTCTTAGTTCAGTCTACACTCACTGGCCACTTTATTGGGTACACCTTGCTAGTACTGGGTTGGACCCCCTTTTGCCTTCAGAACTGTCTTAATCCTTCGTGGATTCATCGATTCAACAAGGTCCTGGAAACATTCCTCAGATTCTGGTCCATGTTGACATGATAGCATGACGTCCCCCCCACCATGACACCACCAGCCTGAACCGTTGATACAAGGCAGGATGGATCCATGCTTGTTGACACCAAATCCTGACCCTACCATCTGAATGTGGCAGCAGAAATCCAGACTCATCAGACCAGTAAACACGTTTCCAGTCTTCTGGTCCAGTTCTGGTGGTCCTGTGTGAAGTGTAGCCTCAGTTCCCTGTTCTTACTGACAGGAGTGACACCTGGTGTGGTCTCCTGCTGCTGTAAACCATCTGACTCAAGGTTCCAGGTGTTCAGAGATGCTCTTGGTTGTAACCAGTGGTTATCTGAGTTACTGTTGTCTTTCTATCAGCTGGAACCAGTCTGACCAGTCTCCTCTGACCTCTGACATCAACAAGACATTTTCCCCCACAGAACTGCCGCTCACTGGATGTTTTCCTTTTTTTCAGACCGTTCTCTGTAAACCCTAGAGATGGTTGTGTTGATCCCAGAAGATCAGCAGCTTCTGAAATACTCAGACCAACAACCACGCTACGTTCAAAGTCATTAAATCGCCTTTCCTCTCCATCCTGGAGCTGGTTTGACCTGCAGCCAGTCGTCTTCACCACGTCTAAAGGCACTGAACTGACTCCATGTGTTGGACTGATTAGTCATTTATGTTAGTTGGACAGGTGTACCCAATAAAGTGGCCAGTGAGTGTCTAATCTAGATTCAGTTCTTTTTAAAATCTTCTCTCTGCAGGTAAAGAGCGAACAGGAAAACCTGTTTAGTCCTGGATCGGTTTCTGTTTTTAGACTTTTCTAAAGTTGTTTCATGTCATTGAAGGTAAAAAATATATATTTTTAACTTTTTGTACTTAAGTACCTGTACTTTTAGTAAAAGAGTTCAATCTGTACTTTTACCTTTACCAGAGTCATTTTTACACTTGTATTTGTACTTCTACCTAAATAAAGAGTACGAGTACTTTTTCCATCCCTGGGTAACACTTTGAGTTCCAGCCGTGTAAAAACACCCACCTCTGCGTTTCAGTCACAGTGAACAGAAAAACCTTTAAAGCCACCAACCTAAACCTCACCTCTTCATACTTGCGGTCAGCTTCTTCTGCGATGTGTTTGGCTTCTTTCAGCTGAATCTCCTGGAGCTCCATCTTCTCCTCATCCTTCAGAGCCCGATTCTCGATCACCTTCATCCCTCTGAACAGAGAGACCAGACGTACTCCTCACACAGTGCAAACACTTTTACTGTTCAGAGATTACTCAACATTAAAATAAAACTAGTAAATCTGCATAAATGACCCAGAACCAGATCTGCACAGACCTCCAGCTCCATTGTCCTCCTGCTTTTCTTGCTAACACACCTGTTACCTGTTGGGACGTTTACCTTTATTTACTCAGCCTTTTAGCTGAATTCAATGGGAGCCCAAATCGAGGTCTGAGACATGGAGACTTTATGCTGCACTGACAGGATTCCTAGTGGACAATATTTAGTGGAAGTTTGTATTTCACACACATAGATTTAAGTTAATACAAACATGTCCTCAGAAACACAAAGATCCTAAACTAAGAGGACAGATCTGGACTCAGTCGTCTGCTGAGAATCTTTTGGCTGATTCAGGAGCAGCTGAAGCTTTAAGACGACAGAACATTTGAAAATGATCGTAGGTCTCCTACACTGGTGTGTGTGTGTGTGTGTGTGTGTGTGTGTGTGTGTGTGTGTGTGTTCTCGTCTTGGTCTGCTACCCCATCCACAACAGATCAGTCCCTTCATGCCCCTCCTCCAGGTAGTGGTACAGGTGTTCACCTGTCAGGTGGGGATGGAGCTTGTGTAAGAGGTTAAAGGCACACTTTGTAACTTTTTCATCTTTTAAATCTTCTCCTTGATCCAGTCTGTTCTAATCTGACCCTTTAAAGCATATGTGTCAAACACAAGGCCCGCGGGCCACATGTGGCCCGCCACGTCATTTAATGTGGCCCCGAGAGCTTAAAAGGTCTGAGTATTCAGAAATAAATAGGTAAAAAGCGTATTTTGACCAAAAACTACATTTCCCACAATGCATGTCAATTGTGTTACCCGCGACTTGACGGCTTACCGCCACTACAGGGCAGGGTGCACACAAGCAGTAGGCTGGTCCTCATGAGAACCGGATTTCGAACGCGCCTTTGCGGTCCAGCGCTGCGCGGTCCCGATGGGAGACCCTCGATCTGACGAACTTCACATCCTGTTGCAGCTCAGTGAATGAGTCACATGGCCTCTGAAGCTAGTGGACACACACGGTAGGACCTCCGCTCCGACACACACACACACACACAGCATCTCCAATGCGCAAAGCAATGCGCCATTACGCACAGCTCGGCGCGCGCTTTAACACACACACAATCACAGTACGTCCGACCCACGCACGCAGCTCACACATGCCCAGTAGGGGTACAACGGGTCACAATCGATCCGTGATCTGAACAGATCGCCCTCTTTGGTTCGGGACACGGTTTGTAATCCAGCTGGCTGCGCTCTCAAGCTGCTGATAAATAATTCCCCTCTGAGAAAGACGTTCCTGTTGTCGTCACATATCCAGTTCTCTTTATCAGAATCAGTCATTTTAGTTGACCAGAACAAAAGATCACTGGTCGATTGTTGATCCATGATGCCTGCGCGCGCGGGGAGCTGCTGATCCTCCACCCCTCCGTCAGCTGATCATCCTCTTCCCTGATGGCAAACCAGATTAACCAGTTTCTGCCTGAGATAACGTGTTGTGTTGGACTTTTATACGAGCTAATGAACATTAATATTAAAG
>SSNR01000042.1:604308-622223 GCA_006937965.1 Callopanchax toddi | reverse complement strand
CCCCCCCCCCCCCCCCCCCCTCTTTCTGTGACATGCTAGGTCCTCCTCGGCAGAGACTATCCTCCCTGGCTGCGCCTCGGCATTGGTGGTGCCTTTCTCTGCTGGCGTATTGGGGTGTCTTGGGGTCTGGGACTGGGTGCTGGGGGCGTCTGCCTGCTCGACCGACCGTACACGGACGTGATAAAGTGCCAGAAAGCAGCACCAGGTTTGATCACTTTCAGAGCTCCAAACATTCAGCGATCAGCTGCGTTCAGGATGAGCTACATGGATCGGTCAGAAATGAAAGAGTTCATTAAGAAGTTTCACAGGATGCAGCTGAAGGATTCGAGCGGACGGAGGAACAGTGTCGGGCCAGGCCGGAGAAATTAAAAGCCCCGTATAGAAAAGTTAAGGACAGAGCTGGTATGACGTAACAGCACGCATTCATGTTTAACCCCGCCTGACAAGTGAGGGTCCGACAGCTGATGGAAACCCTCTCATGAAATAGCGGACCCGTACTGGACTACGAGGACCCGCCTCAAACCGTACCAAACCCCGCCATGGAAACGAGACTATGTATAGAGTTGACTCTGGAAGCAAAGGGTCCTGACTGTTTGTGCTTATGTACCAAATGGAGCACCTGCCCGCTCTTTTCTGGGTGGTCCAGGGGTAGGGAGGAGGGTGGTCCAGGGAGGAGGGTGGTCCAGGAGTAGGGAGGAGGGTGGTCCAGGGAGGAGGGTGGTCCAGGGGTAGAGAGGAGGGTGGTCCAGGAGTAGGGAGGAGGGTGATTTTACAGCTAGTATCAGCTTGCTAAGAAACTACAGACAGCTACAGTTGATCAGCTTGACTCTCTAGTTTAGTCTCTAGTTAGAATAAACAAAGCTCCTCAGATGAGAAGAGAAACGTTTCAAGGAACCAAAGAAGTCCAGTTGCCTTCATTTGAACCCTGATCACCATGACCTGATGACTGAGAACCTTCACCAGCACCAATGTTTCATCCACCGTTGCTTCCAGTCCCGATCTGACCACAGTTCTACTGGTTTTTGTCACCAACATTTCCCAGTGATGTGTCCGTCTGTGTCTTGGCTTCAAAGCTTCCATTAAACCAGGTTTTATCTTATTCAGGAATAAGCCCGTGTTATGATGGTTTAACCTCATGAAATGGTGACCATTTCGTCACATCCCTCGTCAGTACTGGTTCCCCACTGGCTCATATCACCACTGAGCTGAACTGTGTTTAAAGTAAAGGTGTTTTAAGAGTTACCATGAGGACACTGAAGGGGAAACACATCCTGATGGCTGAATCTAATGACTGGTTCACTTTAAAGGGACCTGAGGCAGCATTTTTTACAAAGTAATCATACATGTTCAGTTTTTTTTAAGTTAATGGGTGATGAAGCGTTTTAAACTAGAAGAACGAGACCACTCATTTATTATTCCATTAACTAGAACAGGCTGTGAGCTGTAAAATGTGCTTCAGTTCAGGACAGAATTTCCCGCGTTGTCCTTCGGATGTGGCGTCAACTGACGCTGCCTGCATGTTCTGGAAAGCTTCAAAAATAGAAAGAAATGTGTATGCGGTAGGTGGCAGTATTGCACCGTTGTGCTGCGTGCCAACAGCCAACTGACTTCCTCTGGACCTGACGTTTTTCTCATAATACTGGTGATGTTTGGGCAACGTTCAGACTGACAACCACTCTGATGTGTGTGTGTGGCGGGGCATTGTTTTACCACATTACCTTTTGTATTAATAAAATGTATTTTTATTTATGGAATCATGTCTCCGCTTGCATTTGGTTGAACCCGTATGAGATGAACTAGTGAGGAGTTTCTGAGTGCTCCCGTGTAAGGCTGCAGATACTCGCAGCGCCGGGCGCGTCACTCGTGAGCTTCGTTTCGTAAAGCCGCCTCTAGATCCTTTAAGAACACACAACCTCATGTGGGCGTCATAAACGGTAAATGTCCTGTATTCATAGAGCTCTTTCTAGAGTTCTAGACTCCCCAAAGTGCTGTACAGCACATCAGACATTCACACACTGCTGGTGATGTAGTCTCAGCTGCTCTGGAACACACTAACGGAGGCGGAGATGCCATGCACTTTATTCTTTTAAGTGTGCAGCTGTGACAAGTGGATGTCCCTACTGTGGGATCAATAAAGTCATTCTATTCTATTCAAATATCATCTCTGCAGACCAGATACTGAACTAAGACCTTCATTCAACAACAGAGTGTCTTCAGTCAGAGGCTCCTTCAGATCTGCTGCAGCACAGAAGATCCTTCTTGTCCATCACAGACCACTAGAAGATCCTTCTGTCCATCACAGACCACTAGAAGGTCCTTCCTGTCCATCACAGACCACTAGAAGATCCTTCTGTCCATCACAGACCACTAGGAGATCCTTCCTGTCCATCACAGACCACTAGAAGATCCTTCTGTCCATCACAGACCACTAGGAGATCCTTCCTGTCCATCACAGACCACTAGAAGATCCTTCTGTCCATCACAGACCACTAGAAGATCCTTCCTGTCCATCACAGACCACTAGAAGGTCCTTCTGTCCATCACAGACCACTAGAAGATCCTTCTGTCCATCACAGACCACTAAAAGATCCTTCCTGTCCATCACAGACCACTAGAAGATCCTTCTGTCCATCACAGACCACTAAAAGATCCTTCCTGTCCATCACAGACCACTAGAAGGTCCTTCCTGTCCATCACAGACCACTAGAAGATCCTTCCTGTCCATCACAGACCACTAGGAGAACCTTCCTGTCCATCACAGACCACTAGAAGAGCCTTCCTGTCCATCACAGACCACTAGAAGGTCCTTCTGTCCATCACAGACCACTAGAAGATCCTTCTGTCCATCACAGACCACTAAAAGATCCTTCTGTCCATCACAGACCACTAGGAGATCCTTCCTGTCCATCACAGACCACTAGGAGATCCTTCCTGTCCATCACAGACCACTAAAAGAGCCTTCCTGTCCATCACAGACCACTAGAAGATCCTTCCTGTCCATCACAGACCACTAGAAGGTCCTTCTGTCCATCACAGACCACTAGAAGATCCTTCCTGTCCATCACAGACCACTAGGAGATCCTTCCTGTCCATCACAGACCACTAGAAGAGCCTTCCTGTCCATCACAGACCACTAGAAGATCCTTCTGTCCATCACAGACCACTAGAAGGTCCTTCCTGTCCATCACAGACCACTAGAAGATCCTTCTGTCCATCACAGACCACTAGAAGATCCTTCCTGTCCATCATAGACCACTAGGAGATCCTTCTGTCCATCACAGACCACTAAAAGATCCTTCCTGTCCATCACAGACCACTAGAAGGTCCTTCTGTCCATCACAGACCACTAGAAGATCCTTCTGTCCATCACAGACCACTAGAAGATCCTTCCTGTCCATCACAGACCACTAGGAGATCCTTCCTGTCCATCACAGACCACTAGGAGATCCTTCCTGTCCATCACAGACCACTAGAAGATCCTTCTGTCCATCACAGACCACTAGAAGATCCTTCTGTCCATCACAGACCACTAAAAGATCCTTCCTGTCCATCATAGACCACTAGGAGATCCTTCCTGTCCATCACAGACCACTAAAAGATCCTTCCTGTCCATCACAGACCACTAAAAGATCCTTCCTGTCCATCACAGACCACTAGAAGATCCTTCCTGTCCATCACAGACCACTAGAAGATCCTTCCTGTCCATCACAGACCACTAGAAGATCCTTCCTGTCCATCACAGACCACTAGAAGGTCCTTCTGTCCATCACAGACCACTAGAAGATCCTTCCTGTCCATCACAGACCACTAGGAGATCCTTCCTGTCCATCACAGACCACTAGAAGATCCTTCCTGTCCATCACAGACCACTAGAAGAGCCTTCCTGTCCATCACAGACCACTAGAAGATCCTTCTGTCCATCACAGACCACTAAAAGAGCCTTCCTGTCCATCACAGACCACTAGAAGATCCTTCTGTCCATCACAGACCACTAAAAGATCCTTCTGTCCATCACAGACCACTAGGAGATCCTTCCTGTCCATCACAGACCACTAGGAGATCCTTCCTGTCCATCACAGACCACTAAAAGATCCTTCCTGTCCATCACAGACCACTAAAAGAGCCTTCCTGTCCATCACAGACCACTAGAAGATCCTTCCCGTCCATCACAGACCACTAGAAGGTCCTTCTGTCCATCACAGACCACTAAAAGAGCCTTCCTGTCCATCACAGACCACTAGAAGATCCTTCTGTCCATCACAGACCACTAAAAGATCCTTCCTGTCCATCATAGACCACTAGAAGATCCTTCTGTCCATCACAGACCACTAGAAGATCCTTCCTGTCCATCACAGACCACTAGGAGATCCTTCCTGTCCATCACAGACCACTAGGAGATCCTTCCTGTCCATCACAGACCACTAGAAGATCCTTCTGTCCATCACAGACCACTAAAAGATCCTTCCTGTCCATCATAGACCACTAGGAGATCTTTCCTGTCCATCACAGACCACTAGAAGGTCCTTCCTGTCCACAGTTAGAACCTCCTGCTGTGAATGAATGTATAAACTCATATAGTGATTAACAGCTGAATTGAATCAAATCATGATGTATCCTGACTAAATAGTTTTTAACATCTTGTGTATGTGTAATAAATCGGATCGTTGGTGGTGTAACGTATCGGCCACAGACCACTGATGCACCACCCTCCTTTAGATGGAACAGGTGTCATTCAGGGACATCCCACCTGGAGGAAACAACATTTTCCACCAAGTATTGGCAAACTGACTGAAGTGTTAGTAAGGATTCACCTCTCGCTCTCATCAGCTGCCTTCTCAGCTTCTTCCAGCTTCTGCAGAGCGGTGGCCAGTCTCTCCTGAGCTCGGTCCAGCTCCTCCTCCACCAGCTGGATACGTCTGTTGAGGGAAGCCACTTCAGCCTCGGCCTGAGACACAGACACATGATGCAGACGGAGTCAGAAAACAGAGTTCTGGTCTAAAGGACTGAAATCTGCTGTTTCACCACTCAGGGTCTGTTCAGATGACAGGAAGCTGTTGCCATGACACCACACTGATGACTACTGGCTCCACATACATGACCAAAATGATGAACCTTTGAAGGGCGCTGACTGGAAAACGTAGAAACATAGAGATCACATCTGAGGCTGTAGCCCCTCCCCCTTCCTCCACTGTTGGCTCTGGACCTCCTGCATTATTATATGTCCAGATGCCATGGTTACCAAGGTCTGCTTCCTTCATATTTTCATCCTTCTGCATCGTCATCCTAACAGTTCGGTTCCTGACCCACATATAATCTGATCTTTAGTTTGTAATTATTTTAAAAGCCCACAATGCACTAGTGATCAGATATGGTCACTTTCCCTATAAAGGAGTGCTTTATGACTTATAAACTATTTGAAAAGACCCACCAAACACTGAGGTGAGTTGACCAGGTTATGTTTAACTCATCTACATGATACAGGGGGATATTCTGGAATCCTTCCAGTGTGAGTCAGTGCTGATTTATACTCTAAAGCTGAGCCGTCTTTGTGGTTGTCCAGGGACAGCTGTCTTCTATATACAGACGCATGACAAAGATTCTTCTGAGGATTACCTCAGACCCAGATGAAAAGACAAGACAGTTTGAAAGCAGCAGCCACGTCAGAGCTTCAAGCTGCATGGTCCATCTGGTTCAGGAGAGAACTCACGTTCCCCGTTAGGATGGATGAAGTGATGGTTTAAACCAGTGGCCCTCAGTGTCCACCAGTGTCTATTCTCCCTCCAACCAGCACCAGCCCATATGCTTCATTTCCCACGAGACCACCGCCATGATAATGGTTTTCAATTTTTTAACAGAAAAGTTTCCTTGTCACCTTGTATTAGAACAGTAATACATTTTTTGTTGAATATAATTTATTTGGTGTGAAACATTTCTTTGTGGTCCTTTAAGATTTGTATTTAAACCCCTGGTTTGAACTTCCTCTCTCTCTAAGTTGCTCATGCTCTACATCTACACATCTTTCTCTTGAATTCATTTGGGATTTTGGGTCTCAGGTTGGGTTTTATTTGAGTTTTTGTGATGTCACTTAGCTGCTCTGGGTCTGCTGTTTCTGTCAGTGTTTTTTTTCCATAGAAATCTGTGGTTAATGACATGGAATTCTTGGTTATTTACAGTGCAAAAAGCAGCCGCCAAATGTAGCCCATAATCCAGGAGCTAAGTCTAGTAGTTCTGTATATTACTGATGAAGTAAGTAAGTAAAGTTTATTTATATAGCGCTGTTCACAGATATACACCACAAAGCGCTTGAAATATGAAGAAGAATCAGTTGGATTGGACTAGCTGTTAGCTCAGACTATCCTTTAGCTCAGACTAGTCATCAGCTCTGACTGGCCATTAGCTGTTAGCTCAGACTCTGGGGTCGCGTTAACCGGAAATTTCCGGTATTTAACCGTTTTTTTTACTCTGACGGAAAGATCTGAAGTGCGCCGGCCATTCTGACAGGTTTGTGCACGAGCCTGCCCGTCCATCATACCGTCATAGGCAATCACTGAATTGTCCCCACTAATAATTGGAACCAAGGATGCAGAAATAGTGCAGCATCTCCACCAATAACTGCAGCCCAGACTGAGGTTCTGTGCTGCTGTGCGCGGACCTGTGACCCAGATGTCCTGCGCTCTACAGGAACCGGTCCGCCATCAGGTGTCAGACCTGATCCGCTCAAACGCGTCTTTGCAATCCGGTGCTCAGCGCGTGATCAGATATGGATTAACTACACTTCCTGTTGTAATGCGCTCTCAGAGTAGCGTTATAGGCTGTGGAGGCTTGTTGACACGCAAAATCTGCTCCGCGATTTGCACACTCACCTGCTGCTGTGCTCAACTCTGAATGGAGTTTTTAGAAATTTCTATATGATGACTGGCTGATCGACTAATTTAGTGTCTAATCCTATGGATTTATATGCTAAATGGGCCCAGTGTTAGAGTAATAATGCTACTGAAAATGTAATTATTATCATTTTTAAAATTAATTAACTAACTAGCTGTTAGCTCAGACTAGCCGTTAGCTCAGACTAGCCGTTAGCTCAGACTAGCTGTTAGCTAAGATTAGCCATTTGCTCAGACTAGCTTGTCACTGCCCGATCTGTAACGGAAACCTGATCGGTTCTGCGCATGTGTGAAATGAGTCTACATCCGCTGAAGCTTTTTACGGTAATTACGGGTCAGAGTATCAGTTAAGATGTTAACAGTAATAAGTATTTATTAAAAAGTTTACAATAATGACAACGTTTCATACAATGTCGAAGAAAAAAAAGAATAAAAAGGGAGTTATGGATCAGGACGGCCCGATCCTTACTGCGCATGCACAGAGTCGGACAGTACAGATCAGGTTTACCCGATCGGTTCTGCGCATGTGCAGAACGCGTGTACTCGCAGTATTTTACAGTAGTTACAGTTCAGAGTATCTTTTAAGGTGTTAACAAGTATATAATAAATCTATATACATACATAATGTATTAAAATGTTTATACACATTGTTTAAATTAGGGATGTGGAGATTCACCGATTTGAACCGGTGGTCCGATCATGACGTGTAAAATCTGACTGCACCGGTAGCTTCAGCGTGCATCGGCTCAGCTGACTGCTAATTGCGCAACGTATCTCTCTCTCTCTCGTCTCCCATCAGTGAAAACGATGGTTGCATCGA
The DNA here is from genome assembly GCA_006937965.1 of Callopanchax toddi. Lineage (NCBI taxonomy): Eukaryota > Metazoa > Chordata > Actinopteri > Cyprinodontiformes > Nothobranchiidae > Callopanchax > Callopanchax toddi. The sequence continues at coordinate 614,519 of SSNR01000042.1, read as the reverse complement.
TTAGTTCAGGGTGTCCAGCCCTTTTCCTCTCACGAGCTACTTTTATACTGAGCAGCTCCACGCGGGTTGTGGGGCGAGCTGCAGGTGCTGCAAACGCTGTGTGCGCGCGCGTGTGTGTGTTTGTGTGTCCGCCACCGAGTCAGCGCTCGTTCACGTGACGTTTACCGGAGGTTTCGTGGCTCTGCTGCTGTCCTTGTAACTCGTTACCCGGAGGGGCGCGGGGGAGAACCGTCCCGCTATTCAACAGCAACGACTCCGCGTTTAACCGGTTGATCAGTTTATAGTTTATCTGTTTTGTCCTCGTTTTGTTGAACGCACCACCAGTAAAACTACGGAAGCCAGGTGGCGCGCAGGCGCAGTTAGAAAACCTGGTAGAACAGGTGAGGAGGAGATGAGCAACATCAGAGGATCTGAATGGTTTCTGCTCTGTTAGCACTAGAATCTGTTAGACAGTATTAGAGACACTATGTTGGAGTTATTTACACACTGCACAGAGTTAATGCTGGAAATGTTTATTAGAGGAGGTTTAACAAGTGGTTTAGTCAAATTACAGACAGAAAACACTAATAATTAAAGGAGGAGCTGAGGAAAGAGCTTTGTTAATGGTTCACATCTTTTATCATTTATTTTTAAGAGGCCTATTCTTTTAAATTGGCTATATTAATTAATTGTTAAAAAAGTATAGAGATTTACTTTATTGATCCCTTGGGTAAAATCCTAAGGTAAATTCAGTAACAGTTGAGACGAACAACAAATGTAACATTTTTGTTGATGATTTATATTTATTAGGAATAAAACAGTCCTCTTGTCTGATCCATAATAAAGTGCATTTTTAAAGTAGAATTTATTGATTTATCAAAACAATAAAGTATCAAATAAATCTTTCACAGAGAAAGAGAGAGAGAGAAGTAATTATGATGATTTTTAAAAAAACAGACGTGGACTTGAAAATTCTCTGTGATGTGTTGAATCGTTTCAAATCGCACCATGAATCGTATCGAATCGCATCGAATCGCCAGCAAGGATGAATCGTATCGAATCGGCAGAGGCTTCACCGTATCGTCAATGTATCGAATCGCTGGGAGCGTATCGAGATACGAATCGAATCGGCCTCAGTGGTGGGCAGTGTTAATTTTGGCATGAAATTTTAATTTAGTTTTAGTCTTAGTCTTTTGACTAACATTCTTTTTCATTTTAGTCTAGTTTTAGTCGTCCAATTTGTATTAATTTTAGTCGACTAAAATTCTGAACTATTTCAGTCGACTAAAATAGTTCCGAATTTTAGTCGACTAAATATAAAATAGGCATATTTCACTAATATTAATATATTTTCCTCTGGTGCGTTTATTTTACATTTCTTTAAATGAATTGGGGTAACACTTTACTTTTATTAACATTAGTGCATTATTAAGTATTATATAAACAAATGGGCCCTTTATCAACGTTCCCAATATTGTTAATGACCCCAATTATAAGACACAGCCCTTTCCAAGACTAATCTTCAGAAAAAAAACTAAATTCACTTTTAAAATAAACTATTTTGTTGAAAATTTGATTAAGTAGTTTAAATATTATCTTATTTAGAGACTTTAAATATTTTTTTTATTAATTCAATCACAAAGATCTGTAATTCATATTCTACTGTGTGTTGAGTTCTGTCAGGAAAGACACTAGTGGTCCTGAGCAAATAAATACCATAATAATGCAAACTGTCAGAACTTTGCTCATGACGTCAGATCAAAAGTCTGCAGGCTTTAACTCACAGAGTCTGATCAGCTGTTCTCACGCTGCGGTCCGTCTCCTCCCACAGAACGTGATCGCCACAACGCTCCGTCTTCGGTCATTTCTCTCCATAACTCCATATTTCCTGTCTCCCTGACAGCTGTTTGATCCTCTGCTGCATTCATCACTATTATCTTAAAATTAGTGTCGTAACTCTGCCTCCGTTCTGTTCATGTGACCCACTTTTAATAAAGTTTGTTCCTGTCGGAGTCTGCTCTGCTGTTTACAAATTCCGGCGCGTCCCGACAAGGCGGACTCTGATTGGTTCCTTTCTCATCTACTTCCGCCTGCTCCGATTGCTGATTGGTTCTTTGATATGTTCGTCAAATTCTTCCCGTTTTCTGATTGGATTTCGTCACTGTCAATTCTCGTCTCGTCTTTCGTTCCTGACGAAAATGTCCGCCGATTTAGTCTTCGTTATCGTCTTTTTCCGTTTTATATTTTTGAATTTCGTTTAGTTTTCGTTCGGCAAAATATATTCGTGACGAAATAAATAACGAAAATATTTCGTCTACGAAATTAACACTGGTGGTGGGGATTCACATCCCTAGTTTAAATGGTCCGTGCAGTCGAGAAAGAGGCTAAGCTGTCGGTAAAAGCTAAGACCTAACAGAGAGCTAACCGTCTCATTCAAAAGACTTGAATGTCGCTACGTTGACGAAAAGAGGAAGTGACGTAAGCTTCGCGCATGCGCAGAACTGATCGTGCTTCCGGTTACAGATCGGGCAGTGACAGAGCTGTTAGCTCAGACTAGCTGTTAGCTCAGACTGGCTGTTAACTCAGACTGGCTGTAAGCTCATACTAGCCGTTAACTCATACTAGCCGTTAGCTCAGACTAGCTGTTAGCTCAGACAAGCTGTTAGCTCAGACTAGCTGTTAGCTCAGACTGGCCGTTAACTCAGACTAGCTGTTAGCTCAGACAAGCTGTTAGCTCAGACTGGCTGTAAGCTCATACTAGCCGTTAGCTCAGTCTAGCTGTTAGCTCAGACAAGCTGTTAGCTCAGACTGGCTGTTAACTCATACTAGCCGTTAGCTCAGACTAGCTGTTAGCTCAGACAAGCTGTTAGTTCAGACTGGCTGTAAGCTCATACTAGCATTAGCTCAGACTAGCCGTTAGCTCAGACTAGCTGTTAGCTTAGACAAGCTGTTAGCTCAGACTGGCTGTAAGCTCATACTAGCCATTAGCTCAGACTAGCTGTTAGCTCAGACTAGCTGTTAGCTCAGACTGGCTGTAAGCTCATACTAGCCGTTAGCTCATACTAGCCGTTAGCTCAGACTAGCTGTTAGCTCAGACTAGCTGTTAGCTCAGACAAGCTGTTAGCTCAGACTGGCTGTAAGCTCATACTAGCCGTTAGCTCAGACTAGCCGTTAGCTCAGACTAGCTGTTAGCTCCTCATCCCTGAAGGACTCTTTATTTCTCTGTAGAGTCATTTCAGGGTAGATTGTGATTATTTATTCCCTTTATACAGAAACACATTTAAATTCAATGAATTGCTGTTTCATCAGAGTATAAAAACATGAGATTATAATTATTTTCTAGAGATCAGTAATGTTGTGTTTCACCATAAGCAGCCTCTGTAAATGAAGGCGTCACTAAGGGCCACATATAGAAGACTCCTATCAGATGGTGCTCTGTGGCCTGGGAGGAATGAGTGATGCTCCTAAAATGGACTTGGACCATTGTTGAGCTCCCAGTCAAGGCTGAGCAGGTGACATCACAGTGAAAATAGGACTCTGAATCCTCCAACAGCTGCTCTCGTGCTGGATGGACTCAGTCCGAATGGAATGTGAGTGTGGAGCAGCTCCGTTTAGAGCTCCATCAGGAGTTCAGCTGGGTTCCTGTTATCACCAGGTCCACCTCTACACATGAGACAAATCTCACCGTGTTCTCACAACAGAACATCTCAGCTTCATTAATCAGCCCTCAGATCAAGGTGGTGAAACTTAACGTGACAGCTGTACTTATAGGAACAAGAAAACATCTTAACGTTATTAATTGACCTTAAAAACAAACTGATCCAACGTAATGAGTTGTTTGTTCTGACCAGGATGCTGAGGATGTCTCTTATTTACTCTGACCCTAACAGGCAGGTCAGAGTCTTTAATACATTATAAACACGAATGGAAAAAACGAACTACTAAACCAAAGTTGATGTTTGTTTATATTATTATTATCTTACAATATTATTAACAGAATATTAACATTATTGTTGTTATAATATAATAAAAATATTGCGTAATATTGTTTATTTTTGGTTTCTTTTTTCGTTTGTAGTTTTTAGTGCAGACTTGAAGAGTTTTTCTTTTTCCTTGTTGTTTTTTTACATTTATATAAAAATAATAAAACAAAAATAGAAAAATGTTATTGCTTTTTTCTTTAAATGAACTAAAAAATGTTGATGTTTGAATAAAAAGTTAAACTATTACCTTATATTCATAGATTAGACATTTACACAACATTACAGCTTTAAATGAATAATTAACTCACTGCTTTGTCCTCGATGTGGAGGTTAAAGCTTTAGAAAGAATCTCCTGATGGAGTTTTGTTTAGTATTTACTATAGTATTTAGTGTGTAGTATTGAGTGTGTAGTATTTAGTAGTCGTCTCCACGTGGCTCTCTGTAGTGGACACTTGAACCTGATAAAGTACTTTTCCTCTTCAAATCAAAGTGTGATTAGAAGTTGTGTTATTTTCTCGGAGTGAGTGTTGTGTTCGGACCCATCCAGAGGAGTGCGTTTGTGAGACAGACGGTCATTAATGGTGGACTCACATCAGCAGCCTTCTTATCAGCGACCTCCAGTTTCTCCTGAGCGTCCTTCAGAGCCTCAGAGTATTTGTCCAGCTCGTCCTCCGTCCCCTTCAGCTTCTTCTGCATCTGAAGAAGTTCATCTTCATGCTGACGGAGGGAAACATGAAAAAGCATCCATTTAGTTCACTTCATTAAAAAAACAGATTTAGATGTCTGTTTGAATTAATGATGTATTATAAAGAACACAAAAACTTTGGTCTGGCTGGAGGACAATGATTAAATTCAGTTAAGGATTTGATGAAAGGGATGCATAAATATTTGTGTCCATAACGACAGACGAGGGAAGATGGTTAAAATTAAAAAAGGTCCTCCAGGAACCATGTGGTCCCTAAAGAGGACGTTGGTTTCTCACACTCTGTTCAGCTTAGACCTGCTTTTATGATTTTAATGGATTAAAAAATATGTAGTTTCAGCTTTTTATTTGAAGAAAATCTACTTTTTCATTTTTAATTTTATACTGCAAAAACTCCAACAACTGTGTTTGAGTTTTAACGCCTAATAATAAATAAAAACAAGGGGGAGGAGTTCAGGTCTCAACAGGTTATTGTTGCTGTCAGGTTCAAACCTCACGTCTCCATTTTGGATCATTTTCATGTTTTCACATAACTCAGCTGGTGTGGTCACATTCCACTGGTCTCAGTGGGTCGATGAGCGACTGTTCTAAGAGCCAGGGACCAAACAGGGTTTACTAGCTTTGTGTTTGACACCAACGACCAGCAGTGTAACGAGGAGTAACTAGCTACAAAAGTAACTAATTACTGTAATGCATTACTTTTTCTGTAACATGGTAATGTAAGGCATTACAGAAAAAAAATCTAATATTTTACTCAGTACAAACGTCAGTAACGCTCGTTACAGTGCATGTTACAGTGCACGTTACAGTGCACGTTACAGTGCACGTTACAGTGCACGTTACAGTGCTCGTTACAGTGCACGTTACAGTGCACGTTACAGTGCATGTTACAGTGCTCGTTACAGTGCACGTTACAGTGCTTGTTACAGTGCACGTTACAGTGCATGTTACAGTGCTCGTTACAGTGCATGTTACAGTGCACGTTACAGTGCTCGTTACAGTGCACGTTACAGTGCACGTTACAGTGCTCGTTACAGTGCACGTTACAGTGCTCGTTACAGTGCACGTTACAGTGCACGTTACAGTGCACGTTACAGTGCTCGTTACAGTGCACGTTACAGTGCACGTTACAGTGCTCGTTACAGTGCACGTTACAGTGCTCGTTACAGTGCACGTTATACCCAGATTGAAGTGGTGAGTTTTCAGAGGAGAAACGTCACTCAGCGCCAAACGTTTCACTTCCTGTAGTCAGACAGAGCAGAGAATCTGCGAGTGGTTCTGTAGAGGTCTGGGTTCTCCTGGGGTCTGGGTTCTCCTGGGGTCTGGGTTCTCCTGGGGTCTGGGTTCTCTAGGGGTCTGGGTTCTACTGGGGACTGGGTTCTGTAGAGGTCTGGGTTCTGTAGAGGTCTGGGTTCTACTGGGGTCTGTGTTCTCCTGGGGTCTGGGTTCTCCTGGGGTCTGGGTTCTCCTGGGGTCTGGGTTCTCCTGGGGTCTGGGTTCTCTAGGGGACTGGGTTCTGTAGAGGTCTGGGTTCTGTAGAGGTCTGGGTTCTACTGGGGTCTGTGTTCTCCTGGGGTCTGGGTTCTCCTGGGGTCTGGGTTCTCCTGGGGTCTCCTGGGGTCTGGGTTCTCCTGTGGTCTTGGTTCTCCTGGGGTCTGTGTTCTCTTGGGGTCTGTGTTCTCCTGGGGTCTGTGTTCTCCTGGGGTCTGGGTTCTCCTGGGGTCTGGGTTCTCCTGGGGTCTGGGTTCTCCTGGGGTCTCCTGGGGTCTGTGTTCTCCTGGGGTCTGTGTTCTCCTGGGGTCTGGGTTCTCCTGGGGTCTGGGTTCTGTAGAGGTCTGGGTTCTCCTGGGGTCTGGGTCAAACCTCCACACTGAGCATCAGAGGGGCTCAGAGACCTTCGATAGGGGACCTCTTCACGATGCTCTTATTTTGAAAGGACACTTTCTGAATTTGCATGTTAGATAAAAGTTTAATTTAAAACCAACAAGTTATATTTAAATATTCTGATGTCATTTTATAAATCTCTACCTAATTCCCACTCATTGTTTTAACAGTAATATTTGGATTTACGTCGACGCCTTTAAAGCCTGAAATATGAAATATTAATCATAATAAAGCTTTAGGAACAGAAGTGGTCTGATGTGACTACCGTCTATAAAGAGTTAAATATTTGACCTTAACGTTATTAATAAACATGGAGGAAAACGGATTCTAAACCTTTTACACCATCAGGTCCAGAATGTGACACCATGGGTCTCATTTTCTTTACAATCAGCTCCCCAGAGCTACCAGTGAGCTATCACTCTGTAACACCTTAAAGCTGGTGGGAGGTTAATGATCAGTCTGAACTGGGATCACGAGGGACCTCCAGTGACATCAGGTCTGAGCTGTGATCTGGATCCAGATGCATCACCTTTCTGTTTAGTTTGATCCATTACGTTTGTCTGAGTTCTGGATGTTTCTCTAACCAACCTGTTTGCTTCTGTCTTCAGCTGCTTTCTTGTCTGCCTCGGCTTGTTCAGCTCGGTCCAGTGCGTTCTCCTTATCCAGCTTCAGCATGAGCATCTTCTTCTTGATGGCTTCCATTGTTGCTGTTGGAGAGTGCTTGCAGACAAAAAAAGAGACAAAGATAAGAAGACAAAAGGACGTCTGGCCTGAGAGACAGCTGGAGAAACTGAACACCAAAGATCAGAGGCGTCCTTTTATACGACGTGGAGAGGAGACCCTCCCACCTCTGAGACCCTCACCAGGAGAGCCGCTTTAACAAAAACAAACTCCTCTCAAAGTTTCTGCTTTAGGGAGACGCTTTGATCTCCTCACCTTCAGCAGGAGAGGAAGTCCAGTCTGGAAAGGAAGCAAAGTGCTGAGAAGGAAAACCTTTTAGTTACATAGAAAAGACTACATGGAGCTTTTAGAGGTTTGATGTGAGCAGCAGAGATTAGGTAAATACCTAAACCTTAAGAGTTCCTCAGGGATCCAGATTGGGACCATTGCTTTTCACTTTATAAACTGTGGAGTCTCTGCATTAGGGGCCAGCGGGGCCCAGCCCCACCAGATGTCGCTGTGGAGCTCGTCTATGCTCTCATAACATAAACAGTGGAAAAGTATTGTTTGTTTTAGGCTAAAATTGAATAAAAACCAATTCTGTTACCAAGAATATTGGGTTATAAACATTTGTGTAATATATTCAGGTCTTTGTCAGAAGACTGACAAGCTCAGTAGGACAAATCCTCTTCAGAGAGCGGACACTGGAGCCGGCCCCTTCAGCGTCTGTTTAAACAGCTGAAATCACAGTGCACATGCGCAGCACGCTCTTCACTTACAGCTTCAGAGTTCTCAGCCCTCAGCTCAGATCACTACTGGAACATCACACGTCACGTTACGTTCAGGGGTCCCTCATCATCGCGTCAATTGCCATTAATTTCAGCCATATTTAGTACGTTATGGTCGCGTTAATCTCATTTCTTATCTCTTCATCGTTTCTGCATGTAGTCGTCCGTTACAGTGGTGTGTGTGTGTGCTGCTGGTCTCCTGGTGGCGTTTGTGTCCCACCTTAGAGCAGGAAGTGGTCACATGCTTCACACGTGGCACGCACTCTAACACACCACCATGCTGGTGTTATGACATCTTCTGAGCTCTCTACTCACTATTTAGTTATCCCTCAGGTGCACTATGTAAGTCGCTTTATTACGAAGTTTTGAAAAAAAGGTGAGTGACCCTTTATCTGTATTTTCATGTATAAAACTTCCTGAATTCGACTGATATACAGTTGCATGTGTGTAGGTTTGTGCCATTGTATGTGGTTCATCAGAGCTCGTCACAGAGGAATCAGTTGCACCTACATACAGGTGCTGGTCATAAAACTTGAATATCATGTTAAAGGGATATTCCACCAGAAAGTGATTTTTGTCTGTTTCCATATTCCTCATAATTAGATCAGTGGACAAAAACAATTAGTAACCAGTCAGCTGTTATCCTGATCCAGCAGTACTCTTTTAGCTTTAGCTTAGCGTAAAACACTGTAAGTGAATGGTAACAACTAGCATTGTGAGAAAAGTCCTTAAAACTCACTCAGTAGTGATACTAGTGATACTAATTCTGCCTCAGTAAACATATCAACTGTAAGTGAAAATAAAAAGTAACACGAAGGAAGTACAGGTACTATTTTACACTGGGGACTACTTTATGACAAAGAACAGCTGTAAGCCTCCGCTGAACAGAGCAAGGACATGGGTCTGCTAGTGGTAGAGACTTGAATTTGATGCAGCAGCTAAAGGTAGCCAGTGGAGCTCCATGAACATGAGGTGCTCTCTCAGGCTGACTGAAGACCAATCTGAACCGTCTGTAGAGGTTTACCAGTCCAGGCTGGAGACCAGTTGTGTTTATTTATTTATTCCCCAGGTGCACGCTGTCAGTCATTTTTATCCAAAGCGACTTACAGAGTGCATGTTGTGATCTGTGTGGGAAACCAGTACCTGAAGGCATGTTTCCCCATGTAAAACACAGTAGATTCACATGTTTCCTGAGGGATTTTAGATGTTCATGTGATCCCACGTGGACACATTTTTCCACATGTGAAAAACATGTTAAGTTCCTGTATATCCATCAGTAAAAGGTCAGGAACTGTTAGGATTCTACGTGGTTCACCTCACCTCATTCACCTTTAATAAGTCTGCTGGTTTGAACTTTGGAAGTTTGAGCTTTCTTTTCAGGTGGCTACAGCGTTGGAGCTGCATCCTAAATGAAAAACCTCTGGTCTGTGTGTAAATCCTGCTGCTTTCTACGTATTTGAAGGTTTGATTTGATGGAGAAGAGAACAGAGGGTGTGGAGCGGGCATCGTTTGGTATGCCTGCCTGGTAACAGAACCCCAACACCTGACCTGTAATGACTATTACTGGCTCTCTCTGAGGGACGGATTAGTAACAGGACCACCGCCCGGCTATTAATAACCACCTTCTGGCTGACATTGTCAGGAGGATTAAAATAACGGAGCGTTAGGGTGGAGTCAGAACAGGAAGTAGCTCTACTGGCTCAGCTTTCAGGTTTAGGGTTAACCCCAATATAAACTAATACAGACAGACATTAACACTAATGTAATAACTAACATTCTGATCACATTTAGTATTTTTAACACTCAAACAAGGAGCTGACCTACCAAAGAGTTGATCTACGATTGTTCAAAAACACCATGGTCCACCTCTAAAGGCTGTGATTATTACTGTAGATGAAACGACTTTAAAGGTTTCTCTACAGAAACAGATCCACCTGGAGGAAAGTCAGCTGATCAGTGCTTTAATCCATTCACTGGGACTTTAAAAGGTTTTTCACCACTGAGTGTTACTGCAGACTATTAAAGGACGAGGTTTTGGTCAACGTTTGACGTTCACACTGAAAGTCAAACTTATAGCTCTCCGTCAGGCGTGTTGTTTTGTACAAAGAAAGGCAGAAAACTAATTCTCTCAAACTAAAGGGAATTTAATCAATTGTGTTGAAAACAGGAGGAAAGTCCTTCATCCATCAGGCCTGGGGGGGGGGGGGGGGGGGG
>SSNR01000042.1:592787-604298 GCA_006937965.1 Callopanchax toddi | reverse complement strand
GGGGGGGGGGGGGGGGGGGGGGGGGGGGGGGTGTCCCCGGTTCAGGAGGCAGGCTCAGGTTTCACCAGAGGACCAGGAGGAACCGACGTCTGGAACGGCTCCAAGCAGGGGAGTGGCCCCCGTCCCCCGCCCTCTACTATCGGCCCTGAACCACTCTCATCACTCCTTAAAACACCCCCACAATGCACCAGTGATCAGATATGGTCCCTGGCCCTCTAAAGGGTGATGACCTTCTGATAAACCAATAAAACACCAACTAAATCAGGTTTCATAACTTTATTAAAGTGCCTGTGACTCCATATTTAAATCACTTTATATTAAACAGGTGTAATCTTTGATGCCTCTAGATCAGCGTTGCACCATTATAACTCAAAATACGCTGTAATTATTTCCTAACGAGCAACTCAGAGATCAGAAGAAAGCGCCGCCTTCCGGTTCTGCTGGGTTTCTCCTTATTTGGCAGCCTGACACTTCTGCTGCAGTAGGGGGCAGTGTCCAGTAGGGGGCAGTGCCCAGCAGGGGGCAGTGTTGTCACGTGAAAGAGAAATTCAACTGAAACTAAACACTACACGGTCTATGGGCAATGGCGGCAGCACTGCCTCGCTCCAGGTGTCGTTACATGTCGTTACAGGTGAACGTGCATGTGGGAGGAGAATTGACCATATAAGCAAGTCCGGATCACTATGACCTCATAGCGGGCTGGAGTGAAAAAAACTGTTTGAAACCTGGGTCTGAAATCTGGAAGAGCTTCTCACTGGCTGGACTAGGAGACAGATGGACGCCGTTTTTTGCTCTTTCTGGCAGGTTTAAGGTGAGAACTCAACGTTGCAACATGATAGATAAGTCAGAAAACATGGAAAACCATGTCATGGGCACTTTAAACATTTGAAACAATCAGAGTGTTTCTGACGGCACAGGAGGAGAACTAAAGCACGTTAGGTGTCATGGAGGAACATTTAAAGTGCATTCTGAATTAAAACGCATGCTTTAACCACGGCAATGTTCTAATGAAACACCGTTACGCAGAAATGAGAAACTACCATTCTCACAGAATGATGAAAGAGAAAACTGATCATCTTCCTGTTACTGAAACAGACATGATGTCAGGAACAACCAATCAGGAGTAACCTGAACAAGTAGCAGGAGGAGGAAGTAAAGGATGTTTATTCATTTAGGAGACACTTTAATCCAAAGCGACTTACGTATACACCCATCAGGCCTGCTGTGACCTGTGGGGGGAACCGGAGGAAACCCACACATGCAGGAGACTTGAACCTACGACCATCAGGCTGCGAGGTAACAGTGCTAACACCTGCTCCACCATGCAGCCATGGGACTGGGTCCCAGCTCCTAACCCTGGTGAAGGTTTGCTCACCTGAACCATGATGTCACTTCCTGTCTTATTAAATGAAAAGTTCTGTGTTTTAATCCATTTCAGTGCAGATTTAAGTGGAACCGGTTCTGATGTTGAGGGTTGAGACTGAGATTTATCACAGATTTTCTTAAACATTTGAACTAATCTATTTGACTCTTTGAGAAAAAAAACATTTGTACTTTTTTTCTTAAAGCTTGTTACAATTCTTACTTTTTAAAGGCATACTATGCAGTTTAGCTTGTTTTTAGCACCCCCTAGTGTCCGTTTTAAATCACTGTTGTAAAAACGTTAGCATCGTCTGGTCTGACACACCTAAATCGAGTTTTGAACTGAAAACTTTTCAACTTTGTCGTTTTTTAATGCTTCTGTACACGTTAATAAACGGTGTTTAAACACAACATCACAACAGTGAAACCTCCTTTACTGTTCCACAGTGGGCAAGTTATACTTTAACAGCATCAACGTGAAAAGCAGTTTTATTTCTAAGCTTCACAATAAACGATATCTTAAAAACAAAGAAGGTACGGACATAACTGATTTAAAGTGATAATATGCAGTTTTGCTTGTTTTGGGCTCCCTCTGGTGTCCGTTTTAAATCACTGCATTACACAAGTTAGCATATTGTTTCAGCTTCTAAACGCCTAAATCTACCTGTTGAAATGTCTCCTCAGCCTTCATAGCTTTCTACAGGAGCGGTTATTTACTCCTTCAAAGAAATCAGCTGTGTTCAAGCAGGGAGAGATGGAAAAATCAGGAATCATGAGCTAAAAACACTCCGGAGCTAGCATAACAGCTAGCCACTTTGGGTTAGCCTAGCCCTCTGAGACACGTGACTTCCTGGGTACCGTGACGGCGACAGAGATCTTGCAATCGTGGTATTCTGGATCTAACCACCAGATGGGGCTAAGTGACTTTTCATTAACTCTGTAAAGAGTCAGATTAGCACAGACTGGCTCAAGGAGAAGATTTAAAAATATGAAAAAGTTGCATCTTATCACTTTAAGTAACCACACCACAAGGGTATGTTAATCAGAAAAGTGTTAGTCACACACACATGCTACTGTAATTTATTAATGTTTTATTTATTGTGTTTAGGGGATTCTGCTTTTGGGGAAATTCTTAATCTTACTTTTTTCTTTTTAAATATTTTGAACAATGCAAATATTGTCATTGATTTAACAAAAACACTTGTATTTTACAGATTACATAATCTGCAGCTGCAATTTGGACTGTAGAGCTGGAGGCCACTTCCATTGTCCTTTTTGTGCGAAGACATTAATTCGAAAGGGAGATGTTACAAAACATTTGGCCAACTGTCAAAGAAAAGCCTCTGGACTGGTTACAGGGGTTGGATACACAAAGACTGTGCAGGACACACGAAGGAACCCTTCAAACGTGGATGCACGGATGTGTCTGACAGTCCACGGTCCGAATATTTTTGTCGTTTAATATTTTGTGATAATTACTGTCACATATAGATGACAAAAGCATATGGAGGCATGAGATTAACAACTGGCTGTAGTCTTAGGTTTGAATTATTTAAGAAATGATGAATCCAATCCTGACTTTTGTCTGATGGCACCATCTACAGGCAAAAAAATGTATTGCCGCTTACAATAGCACACTTATTTCTCTGTTTTTAGCGGCATTAGCTATGCTTTATTTCATTTATGTGCACCTCTAAACAGCCAAAAGAGCTACAACATGGTTTCACATGATCATTCTGTTGTTAGACTGTTTATTTAATATATTTGAAATACTTTTCCATAAGAAATATATACAGAACTGCATCAGTCTAGGCGCTTCTGCAAAAACCTCATGCAAACTGTGATGGGAAAATGTACATAAGCAGCTGTGTAACTCTATTCGCTAACGCTGACAGGAAGGCTATTCTAATGACATGGGCCTCTACAGGACGGGGGGGTGGAGGTGGCTAAGAAAAAATGACATTTTGCCTTTCCTTATGTCACAGAACAGGGTCAGACTGTCACTGAGATGGATTTATAAAAAATCATTAACAGAATTTATGAAAATAGTGAAAAATCAGCTTCTAGGCATTACTTAATGAATGTGTAAAGACAAATCAGAAAATCACAACCTGGGATTAACATCTGAAAAATATTTTGTCCTTCTTTGTAAAATGATGTCATGTATAAAGACATTACTGATGCAGTACATGTACTTGTAGACAAATGTTCAGGCTGGCTACAGAAATAATGATCATTCTAACACCCTCCCTTCAGGCTAATAATAGATTTCAACATCAGATTCACATCAGATACATTGACTGATTATCTCCGTGAATATACTTTGCAAGTACAAAAACTATTTGACAGACAGTTTTTAAAGTAACTCTAGAGAAGCAATGTTTGGTTTTTGCATTAGCTTTACTCATTTCTTTAAATGATCTTTACCTACAGAAATGTTCAAAGCTGAAGGAGGAGTCTGTCAGACATATCCACAGATCAGATGAAGGTCATTACTGAACAGAGGATGCTAGCAGAAACTGCTGTATGTCATTAATTATATTACTTATTCCCTCTTTACGCTTTGCTTTCAGACACTGTATGATGACCTGACAACTGGAAGAAAACGCTCCAACAGATTCTTCATTTGGCTAAATCCAAACTTGTCATTGACGTTAAAACATTTGAAGTTTCGGACTCTGAATTTGAGTAAAAATAGGCTAAATGTGTCATCAGTTAGTTCCCTGAGGTAAGAATTTATTACGTCTTTGTGGTCAATATTGTATTCTTTTCCTAATTTATATAACAAACCTATGAATTCTTTGTAGCACTAAAAAGGTTTTATTGGATCAGTTAAGATGTTTTGCAGATCCTGATGGACATCCTTGTGGAAGAAGGCCAGACAAGGCAGAGCTGATGTTGGTCAGTGGAAACATTTAAAGTTTAAAACCTGTACAGAGGTTCTAAACATTGTTGTTGTCTGTGTGGGATCTCTTATTGCTGTTTATTAATGTTCAATAACGTAATAAAGTTCATTGCTAAAAATAAAGTGTCAAATTATTCATGTTAATAGTGTCATGAAATATATTTAAAAAATTGAAGGACATTACCAATAGTTGATAAACTGGTTCTGAGTGTTATGGCAACTTGAAGGAATTCTCTATAAATATGTGATGCAGGAGATACAATGTTGGCTAATTCATAACACTGGAATCAATTAAACACTTTAATCACCACATGACAGATCAGATGTGGGAGTGGTAATGTGATTTCTGTACTATTTAAATATAAGTTATTACATTCATGTTTTATTCACAGTTAATAAATCCACTTATAGAACTATTGTGTTACAAGTTGGCCAATACAAATCTATACATGGGATGTATATAATAGGGATGAATGAATAGACGAGTGAGTGGGGAAATCGTGATGTTAGGCTAAGCACAATTACGTTAAATACACAATGGGTGAATGGCTTTAGTGTTGTACAGCACTTTGGGGAGTTATAACACTGGAAAGCGCTCTATAAATACAGGACATTTACAAACTAAGCTCTAGTGTGACCGGCAATGAGAATAAAACGGTAATTAGGAAGTAAATTTACAAAAATTAACACAAAAAATACAAATACCTTTGTACAGCACGGGCTAGTCTGTTAATATCTAACTATGGTTACGTTTAAACGCAGAAAAAAATCATAAACTTGTCTTCTAAGTACTTTACTCTATTGATATATATATATATATATATATATATATATATATATATATATATATATATATACAGTATATATATATATATATATATATATATATATACTGTATATATATATATATACACACATCGCAGCCAGGTCCTCTTGAACTAATAACTTCCAACAACAAAGAATTCCGGCACAGAATTCAAATCTTGGAACGTCACTTCCGTTACGGAGTCCAGGTGACGTAAGTTTGATTACGTCACTTCCTGTATCGAGGTCACGTGTGTTTGGGAACAGAACTTCCGGTATAGCATATGGAGTTTTGTTGGCCATCTTTGTGTCTGCAGCTAGGTACTTTTGCCTAAATCTCCCTGTTAAATGTCTCCTCAGCCTTCACTGCTTTCTACTGGAGCGGTTCATCACTCACTCAAAGAAATCAGCTGTTCAAGCAGGGAGAGATGGGAAAAATCAGGAATCATGAGCTAAAAACACTCCGGAGCTAGCATAACAGCTAGCCACATTGGGTTAGCCTAACCCTCTGAGATACGGGACTTTGTGAGACTTCAGGGCACCGGACCAGAGACTCAGAAGTTACAAACGTGGTATTCTGGATCCAAGCAGCAGATGGAGCTAAGTGAGGGTCATATTATATATTATTATATATTAGCACATACTGGCTCAAGGAAAAGATTTAAAAAGGAGTGCTGTCATGTGATTAAAAAATTGTGTGATTAATTAATTATGATCTGTAATTAATTAATGTAATTAATCACATCTATTGTTAAATTGTTAAAGAAAGCCCTCATCTCTTGTCATTTAAATTCATTAAATGACTGTGTCAGACCAACAGACTGATCTATAACAACATAAAGTGTCTTTATGAAGTCATTTATTGTGTTTAACAGACCTGAACCGATTCAGTCCCAGTTCAACCATTACGCTGGTCAGTGGACTCAGTCTGCAGCAGCTCTGTTAACCCCTCATCTGATTTCAGGTTTTATCTGCTGTAAAGCACATTACTTTACTACGTTCATTAGGTCTCTTTTTTAAATGATTACTTAGGTTCTTTTTTCAGACACGTATGGTGTCTTCATCAGAAGAAAAGCACGTTGTGTTGCTATGCAGGAAACGTGCTCTATAAATAAAGTTGGATTTGATTTGATCTTCCACCAAGAATGACATTTAGAGTTCAAAGGTGTGTGTGTGTGTGTGTGTGTGTGGGGGGGGGGTCACAACTTGAATACAGGGGTGGGGGTCTGGAGGTGGAGACAGGGCTGCCCCTGGCCAATTTGGGGCCCTAAGCAAAATTCTTTGACGGGTTCTTTGATAACAATTTTAGAAATGTAGGGATTATTTAACTTCCCCACATGACATTAACTAGGGGAGTATTGTGGGTGTGCACACTATGCATGTATTTATTTTATTATTGTCATGCATTCTATTTGATCTATTTAATGTATTTTAACTGATGTTTGGGACCGATGTGTCTGTTAATAAAGTCTATTATTATTATTATGCATGCTTTGTGACTAGTTTTATTTCACGGTGAAGCAAAAACAAAGCGAAAAAACATGGATTGAATTCAACCCACATCACATTACAGTAAACAATATTAATGCCCCACCAATTAACATGTAAATACACTGATATCAGTGCTAATCAGTGTTGATTTTATGATTAGAACATTGCTCTTTCAAAATATTGCAAAAAGCATAAAAGAGTCAGTCTTTTGAACGGCTCTTTGAGGTGAACTGTACCCTAATGAACAGCTCCCTTCAAAGTGTCATGAAGCCCATCGCCAGCTCAAAAGTTTAAATTCTCGTTTTGTATTTGCACTGGGATTTTTACGATTGTTTTAAAATGGGACTAGTTTGTGAGCGGCTGTCACGTGATTGGTTTAGTCCAATGAAGCGGCAGCATTTAGTAACAGAAACCCCAACAAGGTGCAACGAGTGGAGTGATGACTCATCTCCTTTTTCCCTCGCGGCGCGCCTCGTGGCGGTGATGCGCACCGGTTACGCATTCTCAATCACAAATAACCCGTTCACTGAAGCTAAAGGGGGCCCCCTCTGAACTGCAGGGCCCTACACACAGTGCGTGCTCTGCGTGTAGGGAGGGGCGGCGCTGGGTGGAGAAGAGGGTCTGACCTGTTTAACCAGAGCCGTGGTGTTAACCCTACACCTAGAAACAACAGCCTGTATCCATTTAATGTAGTGGAACTTTGTTTTAGACAGTAAAAACTACAGGGGTCAAAACTGACTTTAAATAAGTGCAGGGGACACGTCCCCCCTGCACCCCCCAAATTACATCCAGGTCCTCTATCAGGCACCGCTGACCAGACCGGCTCACAACACCACCAGTCCAGCAGTGTACTGGTAACCAGTGGTCTACGCTGTGCTGGACAAGCAGTAGAAGTTGTGATCCGGACCGGCTGACAGTAACGTTGTGTACTGACCAGAGATCAGCGCTGTGCTGGGCTGCAGGTGGTCAGGTCCGGCCGAGCAGCTCCTTTTGATTTGCACTTCCGTGTTGCAGCGGGGCTCAGATACAGAGCGGCGCTGGTGTCATAACACCGCTACGCCATCAGCTGTGTGTTTTATGTCACGGCATCACGCGTAGGTCACGTGATCACTTCCTGAAAGTGTGGGTCTGTGAGTCTCACAGAGCTGCTCAGTGACACACAAACACCGTCAGTACCTCCGCACTAAGACATCACCACAGCGGCAGGCAGAAACGGTCAAGTGATTAAAAAACATAACGCGTTCATTATGGCTGTAATTACTTAATCATAATTAACGCACTAATCTGACACCCCTAGTAAAAATATGAAAACGTTACATAGTGTGCCTTTAAAAGTTTCAGGTTTAGACTGCAAGTCAAATGAAAATTCTCTTGTTTAAGTTTCTTTGACATGAATCAGATTCATATAAAATCGGTGCCATCAGGTCACAACTGAACAAAAATCAGGCCCAGTGTTTCTACTGGGACTGAAAGTATTAAAACATTTATTATTACAATTTAAAACAAGAAAGAAGAAATTAAAAAGTTGAACTGCAAACATAAAAAACTGGAATAAACAAAAATAAAATTAAAATATTCAAATAAAAATCTGAATAATTAAACTTTAACGAAGCATCTCAGTCCCTTAAAGGTTAAAATGACATTTGTTGTTTTAATTAGTGTATCTTATTTACTTATTTCTCTTTGCTTTGGACTTTTTAAAACCTACTTTCATTTATTTTATTGAGCTTTTTGTGAAGTTTCAGGTCCTGCAGACCTATAGAACTCTACAGAAGTGATCAAATACGGCCATCGTCCCTACAAAGGGTTAAAAACTCGACGCTTTACTTCTCATCTTACAGGTTGGTGGGACTCATCGCAGCGCTCAGACAACAGAACCAGGTCTCAGCGGTCCCTCTGATGGACGTGGCGTTCCCTCCACAGTCCACGTACTGGTACGCCTCCTGAGAGACCTGCTCAGTGCGGCTGAAGAACGCCATGGTGACGGTCAGTCTGCAGAGCGGAGAGCAAAACGCCGTCAGCTCAAAACACGCTACAACAACACGGGATGAGGAGAGCCACTCGCTGCATCATCACCACTATCTTGTGGACCTTGATGGTCTTCAGAGTGCAGTAGCTACTGGAACACAGAACGAGGGGAACACGTCACACACACACAGAACAGTAAGAACAGCTCAGAATGTTAACCTTTAACCCCGTTTACCATGTCATCACTTCTAGATTTTAATATGCAACTTAAACCTATAAAACAGGTTTAATGATGTGACCATGTGGTGGCGCTAGAGAGGAAACGTTCCTCTTTACTTTCAGTTTAAACCTCAACTCTTCATTAAATTCAGCCAAAATCAACGTGAATAAAAATGAAACTACTGAGACGTGGATTCAAAAAGACTCAGGTTAGCACCCCTCCCTGAACAGACCTACAGCCTGGTGAAGTCTTCAGTCACTGATCACGAGGCTAAATGAACACGTGTTACTGGAATGTTCTAACAGAGTCGGTTTCATGCAGAATTCATGAAACAAACAAGTTTAACCACGTCTGAGAAAACACTCAAATATGTAGCTTTAGCTGATCACGCTCAGCAAGTCTCTAAAAACCAACATCACACTTTCCTCAGCAGCAGATTTAACCCTCAATCAACGAAAGAAAAGATGCTCAGTTTTCTTCTGATGACATCATCAGGAGGAATTAGTGGGTAGAGGATAAATCCTCTCTGAGGCCAGGTTCATCTGGTAACACCTCACTGAGGTTTTCATCCTCAACATGAGAACTTCACCTCCTCCAGTCTCTTCTTAGTTGGTGAAACGGTGGAGGTCAGATAGAATTACAGGGTGTTATCGCCACCTGCTGGTGAGGAACGTGTATTGATTATGTGACTTTGTTGTTTTAGCCTGCTGCAGTCCACTGAAAACATCCATGAGCAACGACCGGGTCATGGACCTTTATTTAAAAATAAAAGCTTTACTTTACACCGAAACACTTTTCTACTGATGTTTTGTCAAAATGTGTCAACACTCCTAAAATACTGGATGTTTCTTGACTAACTATTTAAAGTTTTAACTAGAGGTATTAATTAGACCAGGGTGTCCAAACTTTTCAACACGAGGGCCAAAATCACCAAGTGTCAAGTCCTCCAGGGCCACAAAAGTTAGAATGTTTCTTAAAAGAAACGAGCAAAAATATTTGGTTCTGCTCAAAAATTCATTATAAATGCAACATTTTAATGATCAGTCTGTCAATACGACACAGGGACCTCGTGTGTTTGACTCAATGATAAAAAGCATCAGATTCACTGGATCTGATTGGTCGACTGTTTATAGGTTTCTACATTTAGTTCCATCCTCAGCAACCAGACCAGGATCTGGGTCCTTCTTCAGGATCTGGGTCCTTCTTCAGGATCTGGGTCTTTCTTCAGGATCTGGGTCCTTCTTCAGGATCTGGGTCCTTCTTCAGGATCTGGGTCCTTCTTCAGGATCTGGGTCTTTCTTCAGGATCTGGGTCTTTCTTCAGGATCTGGGTCTTTCTTCAGGATCTGGGTCCTTCTTCAGGATCTGGGTCTTTCTTCAGGATCTGGGTCTTTCTTCAGGATCTGGGTCTTTCTTCAGGATATGGGTCTGTCTCCAGTCCTGTTGCTGGATTTAGTCAGGCTTTATGAACAGAGCTCACAGGTCTGCGTTTTGATAAAAGTCAGTGAGGATCTGTGGTTCTTTTTACCAGGAAATAAAGTCGGAAATCTCAAGATCTCTTGAATTGTCTCAATTTTTTGTGTGAATATTTTGATTGAATGGAAAATTTTGCATTTAAAAAGATTTTAATTTACTTGGATTTTTTAGTTTTTTGGGTCTCATGTTAGTAAAAATCTAAAACATAATAATAATAATGCATCAGTTTTATATAGCACTTTTCAGGTCACTCAAAGATGCTTTACAGAGTTGCATCATTCATTCACACAGTCATTCTCACCGGTGGTGGTAAACTACGACAGACGTCTGTAGCCACAGCTGCCCTGGGGCAGACTGACAGAAGAGAGGCTGCCATTCTGACCATCGGCCCTTCTGACCACCACCAACATTCACACACAGTCACACTCACACTCACACAGGCAAGGTGGGTGAAGTGTCTTGCCCAAGGACACAACGACAATCTAACCCAGCCAGAGCTGGGGATCGAACCGGTGACCCTCCGGTTACCAGACCGGCCACTCTCCCAACTGAGCTAGTGCCGCCCCATGTCATAAAGCGTCTCTCTGTATCAAAATCCTGCGGGAAAACTAAATTATATAATTTTTAAAATGCCGCTGAGGGCCACACAACATCACTCTGAGGGCCACATTTGGCCCCCGGGCCGCACTTTAGACACGCCTGAATTAGAGGCTTTGTAGTGAATTAAACACAATTAATTGCATTTTAAAATAACAAGATAATTTGCCCCAACAAGCCATTTGTTTTATTTAAAATAATTTTAATGGGAGACGGAATCAAATAATAGAGCTAACTTTAATATTGTAAACTCAAGATCCTTTCATTTCTGGGGGAAAAAAAGCATTTAATTGGCATTTCAGTTCAAAACAGTAGAAAAACAATAAAACGTCCCTGACTAAAATTGGACAGACCTAAAAGTACTGAACTTGATTCTTTATTCATTTTAAGTCCCGTTTCAGAAAGACATTGTTTTTAAACAATAACAATAATCCACCATGTGGAGACAGCCCGTATGAGGGAACCTGTGTTTGTCCCAGTCCCCATGGTTTGTTCCTGGTCTACTTCCTGTGTTTTAGCAGGGCTGTGATCAAACTGACCTACTGTCTTGAGACACTTCTGCCTTGTTCCCATATCGGGGTCCGGGACAGGTCGGGTCCTTATTTTGTCTGTCCTCATAGTAAAACCAGTCCACACAACCGGACGGCGAGGACGGGGCAGGAATAAATCTGAATGTTAGACCGTCCAAT
>SSNR01000042.1:572372-592717 GCA_006937965.1 Callopanchax toddi | reverse complement strand
TTCTTCAGGATCTGGGTCTTTCTTCAGGATCTGGGTCTTTCTTCAGGATCTGGGTCTTTCTTCAGGATATGGGTCTGTCTCCAGTCCTGTTGCTGGATTTAGTCAGGCTTTATGAACAGAGCTCACAGGTCTGCGTTTTGATAAAAGTCAGTGAGGATCTGTGGTTCTTTTTACCAGGAAATAAAGTCGGAAATCTCAAGATCTCTTGAATTGTCTCAATTTTTTGTGTGAATATTTTGATTGAATGGAAAATTTTGCATTTAAAAAGATTTTAATTTACTTGGATTTTTTAGTTTTTTGGGTCTCATGTTAGTAAAAATCTAAAACATAATAATAATAATGCATCAGTTTTATATAGCACTTTTCAGGTCACTCAAAGATGCTTTACAGAGTTGCATCATTCATTCACACAGTCATTCTCACCGGTGGTGGTAAACTACGACAGACGTCTGTAGCCACAGCTGCCCTGGGGCAGACTGACAGAAGAGAGGCTGCCATTCTGACCATCGGCCCTTCTGACCACCACCAACATTCACACACAGTCACACTCACACTCACACAGGCAAGGTGGGTGAAGTGTCTTGCCCAAGGACACAACGACAATCTAACCCAGCCAGAGCTGGGGATCGAACCGGTGACCCTCCGGTTACCAGACCGGCCACTCTCCCAACTGAGCTAGTGCCGCCCCATGTCATAAAGCGTCTCTCTGTATCAAAATCCTGCGGGAAAACTAAATTATATAATTTTTAAAATGCCGCTGAGGGCCACACAACATCACTCTGAGGGCCACATTTGGCCCCCGGGCCGCACTTTAGACACGCCTGAATTAGAGGCTTTGTAGTGAATTAAACACAATTAATTGCATTTTAAAATAACAAGATAATTTGCCCCAACAAGCCATTTGTTTTATTTAAAATAATTTTAATGGGAGACGGAATCAAATAATAGAGCTAACTTTAATATTGTAAACTCAAGATCCTTTCATTTCTGGGGGAAAAAAAGCATTTAATTGGCATTTCAGTTCAAAACAGTAGAAAAACAATAAAACGTCCCTGACTAAAATTGGACAGACCTAAAAGTACTGAACTTGATTCTTTATTCATTTTAAGTCCCGTTTCAGAAAGACATTGTTTTTAAACAATAACAATAATCCACCATGTGGAGACAGCCCGTATGAGGGAACCTGTGTTTGTCCCAGTCCCCATGGTTTGTTCCTGGTCTACTTCCTGTGTTTTAGCAGGGCTGTGATCAAACTGACCTACTGTCTTGAGACACTTCTGCCTTGTTCCCATATCGGGGTCCGGGACAGGTCGGGTCCTTATTTTGTCTGTCCTCATAGTAAAACCAGTCCACACAACCGGACGGCGAGGACGGGGCAGGAATAAATCTGAATGTTAGACCGTCCAATTTCACAGCCGCTCGCTTCCAGCTTTGACAGAGGAAGAAGAACCGAACTTAGGTCGACCGGAGGCTGGATCTCTGCTGCACTGAGCTCTGATCTGTGCATCGTCAGCGCACTAGGAGCGCTGACAAATGTTCCCCTTTTCATTCATTTTTTAACGCGTTATTTATTTGTAATTAATTAATCGAAACTAACACATTAAAGTCCCACCCCTTGTTTTAACATGTCATGCAATACAACAATTTTAGTGGGAAAATATGAATAAAAACCATGGGATTCATAAAACAAGGGACTTCATCTGGCGCTACGGCAGCAGTTCATTAAAACACTCACATCATGTAGCTCAGCTCATCTGCAATGATGGTGGGGACCAAGTAATCAACCTGGAAAGGACATGAACACACTTTAGTATCACTGATTCACCACACACACACACACACACACACACACACACCTGCTTCATGTCCAGAGGCCTTATGGCGGTCACGTTACTGACATGAGATTTACCGATCACCGTTCTCGTGAACAGGACCTGAGCTGTGATGTCGGACACCTCCACGGAGTAATAGTTGTTGTTGGTGATGTTGAAGGAGCTCTGAAAGAACGACCAGGAAAAAGATCTACATTTAAAGTCACTTTACAAAGTCCTGGAACACATCCCTGACCCGACTGGAGAACTAATTAGACCGCAGTCCAGGTCCAGACTCAGGGCTGGTTCTGTTCAGACTAGGGCTGGGGGATATATCGAGTATATTCCATGTATCGCGGTATTTTCCACGTGGGATGTGTAAAATGGCTACATCGTCAACACTCGAGTATAAACTGTGTCGGCAAATTGAAGCCGTCTGCTTGTAATTCACTGTAAGTTTCGTTTCTCCCACACGCTGTGAATGCATCACTACTCGCCCCTCCCAAGCTGAAAACTGTCTACCTGCTGCAGCGATGAGCGCGCGGGTCTGAGGATTTCCTCGATGAGGAAAAAGACGAAAATTAGACGGAATCGCGGGAATCACCAAACAAAACTGAGTTCAGTAAAAGGGAATAAACTATTTTCTGAGTTATTGTGTCCGCTGCAGCCACCACACCTCATGTCACCTGGTGACGCAGCGGCTCAGCTGAGCTCCCCTCAGAGAAAACCGAAGGAAAAACCAGATCGGAGAAAAATCTCACTGAAACGCAAATTTTCTCTAAGTTTAGCTCAAAGCTCAGGACGGAACAATACCTAAAAGACTTTTATGAATCTGGAGAACAACTTTTCTCTAAGTTTAGTCAGCAGACGATGAAGAGTCCCTGTAATGAGCTGATAGTCAGAACGCCGTGTGTCTGCTCTGTGATGGATGGAGAAGTCTAAATGAACAGAGCTCTGTTTAACAGACAGGTGTCTCAAGTTTTATCTTTAGGCAGCTTTTATGTTTCTATATGAGACATTTTTATGCTGAGTTTAATTCTAAAGACATTTATTTTACAAAAATACTTTTTTTTAAAGTGAGATACACTAGATTATTTGGTTTACACATAATATCTTCTTTAAAAATATATCATAAGTACTTTTAATACCTTAAACACCCAATGATCAGCTGAACCACAGAACTTTGTTTTATTTAAGTTAAATAACAGTCACTAGGTTTAGAATCCTGTGGCTTTGATTGGTTGAATTATTTGTCATTAACTTTATAATTATTCACTTTTTAGGTTCATAACTGTGGTTAGAACTAAAATGTGGAATTTAGAAATATTAAAACTGAGTTTAGGGGAAAGGGGGGAAATTTGAGTAAAAACTGGGGGGAAAAATTAATTTGGGAGGAAAGTCCAGTAAGAACCAGAGCAGAGACTGGTTTAACAGTGTTGTCCTGATGAAACCTTCTCTGTAACTGATGGTTAAATATGTGAATGGATGATTCTAACGAGTCCACCAGGGCCTTTTAATGCACATAGCTCAAAATAACATTTGTTTTCGGAGCTTATTTAAAATACCGTGATATATATCGTATCGCGATATCGCCAAAAAATATCGGGATATTAGATTTGTCTCATATCGTGCAGCCCTAGTTCAGACCACACAGCAAATCAAGGTCCAAGTCCTCGTACCGGGGGAGGAGGACTGTCCGGGGAGACCCACCCCCCCGGGACGTAGACAACGCCCCCTCCCATACCTAAAACATCTGAAGTTCAGCTGCTCCTTTAAAAACGTTTAAAAGTAGAAAAGAAATTCTAAAAAACCAATCCGATACTTTTTAAATGTTTCTGTATCAAGTAGTCAGTGTGTTCTGAGTTTGGATTCATCGTGAAAGAACAAGCCATGTTTCCTGTTTGGTTCACTAAATAATAAAACCCACGTTGGAGCGCCCCCTGCTGGCCTCACCGTGATGTTGAGAAAGATGCTGCTCGTGTGTTCATCATAACTGACGTAAACGGACTTCACCCCGACGTAGCAGACGTCGATGGAGCGAGGGAACAGGAAGAAGACGGCCAGACCGCACAGCAGCAGGCAGAGCACCACGGCCAACGTTACATAGAGCTTCCTGGAAAACACAGAGACAGGAAACAACTCCAACCTGCACCATTCCTGAGAAGCTCTTCAGATCCTCAGATTAATAACACAGACGTCTGAAAACCAGCGCGGACATGTGAGAGACATGGACCTGTGTCAGCACAGTCAGGAATGTATTATGAATTATTTTATTTTGCAAAATGGGCAGAAAGTTTCTTCTCTGCTCCGTTTCTTTCTAACTGGTTTAGTGTTGATCAGTGTTGACAGTAACGCGTTACTAAGTAGCGCGTTACTCTAAAATGACGTCATTTTTCAATAACGAGTAATCTAACGCGTTACTATTTCCAATCCAGTAATCTGATTAAAGTTTTTTTTTTCGAGCCACTGAGCGTTACTTTGCGTTACTATCTTTGTCCATTTCCCTAAAATATTTATTTTCTTCCCGCATTTCTGTGAGCGGCGTTGTGTCGCGTTCCCAGCATGAGGTGGAGTCACGTTTTCAACACGAGCACAGCTGAGGAGTCGCTCCCGCTGGAGGAGGAGTCACTGACCTGTGATACCTTACCTGAATATCCGGGCATTATTTTTGTAAACTCCTCTGATACAACAGCTTTGTTTTATCTTCGGGGTCTAGACTTTATTAAGGAGTGTGAGACTGAGAACAAACGGAGAACCGACGAGCAGGAACAGCTGACTGTCTGTCTGACAGACTAGCATTAGCAGCCTGATGCAGCCGAAGCTCCAAACAGCTGGAATGAAGCAGCGCCAGCCCTTTGTTGGATTATCATCATGACCTGGATGACTGAGAACCTTCACCAGCAACTAAAGAGACGTTTTGATGGAGCGTCCTTCAGACAACCCCGCGACCCTCTGTGGAGGACTAAGCTGTTACAGAAGATGGATGGATGGATCCTTCAGACAAACACAGCAGTCGGTAAACAAAGCAGCAGCAGAAACACAGCTGATGTCAGCTCCTCATGGTCCTAAAAGCCTCCGCTTCAAAACTTCACCGCGGTGCTGATGACAGGAGCTAGATTATTCATTTTAGTCAGAGTTGTGCATTTTACTTTACTTTATATCCCAAAAAATGTTTTTGATTTAAAAAAAATAAATCTTTCTAAAAGATGAGATTTAGTTGTCAAACAAAACTTTTTCCAAAAAGTATATTTAGAAAAAGGGGGTCAGGTAGGGTTAGGGTTGAGCTGGATTTCAGGTAAATCCTGTAAAAACCAGCTGCAGCAACACAAACAACTATGGAGGAGAGAGATGATCGTTTTCTATCTGGAATAAATACAGTCAGGATTTAGAGTTAGTGTCAGATTATTAAGGTTTGTTCTAATGTTCATTCAAATGTTCTGATGTTCATAAAACATGTTAAAAGTAATTTAATAGTTACAGTAATAAACAAGTTATTTTATAAAAGGTAGTTTTGCCATAAAAGTGTTAAATGTCAGGTCAAGAAAGACTGTCTTTAATTTATATTTCATAAAAAACAAGAATTTTTTTCAGGAAATAGTTTGGAAGTTCAACTTTAAAGTCAGGAGATCCATTTTGTTGGCTTGCTGTTAAAATTCACTTCTAATAAAGAGTTTTAGTAAAACTGGAGGTTATTTTAATGTCGAGGCAGGAGGAGGAGTCATCGGCTGAATATCACTAATAAAGTAACTTAAAAAGTAACTAGTAATCTAACTTAGTTACTTTTAAAGTCAAGTAGTCAGTAAAGTAACTAAGTTACTTTTTAAGGGAGTAATCAGTAATCAGTAGTCAGATTACTTTTCCAAAGTAACTGTGATACGGACAGTCGGCTTGTGTTTTTTATTTTTCCATTTGAATGAAATAAATACCAAAAAATCGGGGCATTCTCTGATTTATTCCCAAAGAACTACAATGACCAGAATATCATCACTTTAGGGTAAAAAACCTAAAAAAAATCATACTATTCAGAAAACGTTAGGCACTTTTTGACTCTCCTCTTTGAAAAGCCGTCCATCAAACCACCGGTAGACGTGAACGACCAACATAGAACTGATTTATGTAAAAACACGAAAGTGATGAAAACTGGAGGCTTGAGGCTTTCGCCCGACTGCATGGAGGATCTGTTAGCACCAATTAGAGCTGAGTGAGTTCACAGACCAGGAAAAATGTCAGATTTATCAGTGGCTGGTTGGTGATGGTGAGTTCAGTGACAAAAGAAAAAAAACAACCTTCTGAGCGTCAGACTGGTGCTGAGTATCGTCTGATTCTGATCACCAGCTGACTTTTTGGAACATCTCTGGTTTCAATCACTTTTAAAACTTCCAACAAACGACCTAAACAACCAGCCTATCTCAGATTACACCGTCAGAAAGTCAACTGTATATGGTCTGCATCAACAAAAAGCAGGATATGTTTGTGATGTTTTACTGTTTAAAAGGTCTTATGTACAGTATAAACACACACAGTAAGAAACGTGACTCAAACACGGTTTACCAGCGTACTCACGTCCTCCTGGGCCGTAGCCTTCGATCGCTGTAGGGAATCAACGCCACCAGTTGATTTTCCTGTCCTGACAAAAGAAGCAGCAGTCAGAATGACCCGAGTGTGGAGCTAAATCAGGACCATGACGTTTGTTTGTCTGAGAAAAATGAAAGCTTTGATTTTAAAATTTGTAAAACAAATCATTTAAATAAGAAGATGATTTCAGTTTGAACGTAGATTAAATTCTATTTCAGTGTTTTCTCATTTGTCATATTTTCAGTTTTTACTTTTTTCATATATATAGTCCAGAGATTACCACTTCATTCAAGTGAGACGAGTATATTGTTCCAAGTCCGAAACCCTGATCTCTGAAGGTTTATTCTATTTTGTTGCTCCTCATTTTTCACCTTAAGTGCCTTAATTTCATTTACCAGACCGATAATGGTGCCCTGCTGTTTTGATATAGTCTCCAGCTGTTCCCCCTTCATGTTCATCGCTGCTTTCAGCTCCTCAATATCCCTTTTCACTTCCTTGGTAACCATGCTTGTAGCAGAGATTCAGAGCTTTTCAAATGGCAGTTTTAGAACTCCGATAGACAATGGTGCTTTGAGGCCCACCTTAGTGACTGATCATGAAGCCTGGCCCTGGCAGTTTGGCTTTAACTTGATGTTGGCAATTTAGCCCAGAGTCATGAGGCTGATTATAATTCCAAGTCTTGCTGGTGGATCCTTGGCCCTGGTACTGATGGTAAGGCCTGTGGCTAAAGGCTAATGCAGCTTGGGCTTGGTGGAAAATCCTTTGCCCAAAGGCTGGTAATAGAGGCTAAGGCCACTGGCTGATGCTGTAGCCCAGGCTGACACAGAAGCCAGGGATTGGTGAGTTTAGTGAGCTTGGCTGTGATATCTGGGCCTGGTGGCTGGTGTTGAGGCTGGAGTCTAGACAGGCCTGGTGGCTGGTGCTGGAGGTTGGTCCGGGCGTGGCACCTCACCTTGGTGGTTGAGGTTTGGACTGGAACCCAGTCCTGACCTGGCAACTTGGCCTGATGACTGAAGATTGGCTTTGGTGGCTGTGGCCACAAATCCAGGTAGATACTAATCCAGGTAGATATTAATCAAGGTAGATATTAATCAAGGTAGATATTAATCCAGGTAGATACTAATCCAGGTAGATATTAATCCAGGTAGACACTAATCCAGGTAGACACTAATCCAGGTAGATACTAATCCAGGTAGATATTAATCAAGGTAGATACTAATCCAGGTAGATATTACTCCAGGTAGATATTAATTAGGGATGTCCCAATCCGATCACGTGATCGGAAATCGGCCCCGATCACGTGATTTTGGACTCGATCGGTATCGGACGTCACCTCCCGATTTTGACTCGGGTTTCCTCTACATGCGCAACGCCCCGCCAAAATAAAAGCCGCTATGCCTTCAGAAGGAAGTTTGGGTTTTTAAATATATGTTAAACAATCTAAAGCACATGGGATTTATCGTCTCGTCTCGTCTTCTTCCGCTTATCCGGGTCCGGGTCGCGGGGGCAGCATCCCAATTAGGGAGCTCCAGACGGTCTTCTCCCCAGCCACTTCTACCAGCTCCTCCGGCAGGATCCCAAGGCGCTCCAGGGCCAAACCAGAGATATATTTTCTCCAGCGTGTCCTGGGTCGACCCGGGGGCCTCCTGCCGGCAGGACATGCCTGAAACACCTCCCTGGGGAGGCGTCCAGGGGGCATCCTAACAAGATGCCCGAACCACCTCAGCTGGCTCCTTTCGACATGGAGGAGCAGCGGTTCTACTCCGAGTCTCTCCCGAATGTTCGAGCTCCTCACCCTATCCCTAAGGCTGAGCCACCACCCTGCGAAGAAAACTCATTTCGGCCGCTTGTATCCGCGATCTCGTTCTTTCGGTCATTACCCAAAGCTCATGACCATAGGTGAGGATTGGGAGGTAGATCGACCGGTAAATCGAGAGCCTTGCTTTCCGGCTCAGCTCCTTCTTCACCACAACAGACCGGTTCAGCGTCCGCATCACTGCAGACGCTGCCCCAATCCGCCTGTCGATCTCCCGCTCCCTCCTTCCCTCACTCGTGAACAAGACCCCGAGATACTTGAACTCCTCCACTTGAGGCAGGATCTCTCTCCCGACCTGGAGTTGGCAAGCCACCCTTTTCCGGTCGAGAACCATGGCCTCAGACTTGGAGGTGCTGATCCTCATCCCAGCCGCTTCACACTCAGCTGCGAACCTCCCCAGTAAGAGCTGTAGGTCAGAGCCTGATGAAGCTAGGAGGACCACATCATCTGCAAAAAGCAGAGACGAGATTCTCCTGTCACCAAACTCGACACCCTCCACACCACGGCTGCGCCTAGAAATCCTGTCCATAAAGGTTATGAACAGGACCGGTGACAAAGGGCAGCCCTGGCGGAGTCCAACCCTCACTGGGAACAGGTCTGACTTACTGCCGGCTATGAGGACCAGACTCACACTCCTCTGGTACAGGGACTGAATGTCCCTTAACAAAAGACCATCAACCCCATACTCCTGGAGCGTCCCCCACAGGGTGTCCCTGGGGACACGGTCATAAGCCTTCTCCAAATCCACAAAACACATGTGGACTGGTTGGGCAAACTCCCATGACCCCTCCATCACCCTAGAGAGGGTAAAGAGCTGGTCCACAGTTCCACGACCAGGACGAAAACCACATTGCTCCTCTTCTATCTGAGGTTCAACTATCGACCAGACCCTCCTCTCCAGGACCCTGGAGTAGACCTTCCCAGGGAGGCTGAGGAGTGTGATCCCCCTATAGTTGGAACACACCCTCTGGTCCCCCTTTTTAAAAATGGGAACCACCACCCCGGTCTGCCACTCCACAGGAACTGCCCCCGATGACCACGCAATGTTGCAGAGACGTGTCAACCACGACAGTCCTACAACATCCATCGCCTTGAGATACCCAGGTCGGATCTCATCCACCCCCGGGGCTCCGCCACTGCGTAGTTTTTTGACTAC
Organism: Callopanchax toddi; assembly: GCA_006937965.1. NCBI lineage: Eukaryota > Metazoa > Chordata > Actinopteri > Cyprinodontiformes > Nothobranchiidae > Callopanchax > Callopanchax toddi. Next base: position 583,359 of record SSNR01000042.1, on the reverse strand, counting down.
CTCAGAGACTTCTGCCCCAGAGATTGGACAGTCCGTCCCCAGGTCTCCCAGCTCTGGTTCCTCATAGGAATGTGTGTTGGTGGGATTGAGGAGCTCCTCAAAGTATTCCTTCCACCGCCCGACTATAGCCCCAGTTGATGTCAGCAGCTCCCCGTCCCCACTGTAAACAGTGTGAGCGAGTTGCTGCCTTCCTCCCCTGAGGCGCCGGATGGTTTGCCAGAACCTTTTTGGAGCCGACCGATAGTCTTTCTCCATGGTCTCACCAAACTCCTCCCACGCCCGAGATTTTGCCTCGGAAACTGCCACTGCTGCACCCCGCTTGGCCCTCCGATACCTGTCTGCTGCCTCTGGAGACCCACAGACCAGCCACGCCCTGTAGGCCTCCTTCTTCAGCTTGACAGCTCCCCTAACCTCTGGTGTCCACCAGCGGGTACGGGGGTTACCGCCACGATTGGCACCGGCTACCTTGCGACCACAGCTAGCAACAGCCGCCTCAACAATCGCAGAGCGGAACAAGGCCCATTCGGACTCAGTGTCCCCCACTGCCCTCGGGACGCGGTTGAAGCTCTGCCGGAGGTGGGAGTTGAAGACCATCTTGACAGGCTCTTCTGCCAGGCGTTCCCAGCAGACCCTCACTATACGTTTGGGCCTACCAGGTCTGCGTAGCATCTTCCCCTGCCACCTGATCCAACTCACCACCAGGTGGTGATCAGTTGACAGCTCCGCTCCTCTCTTCACTCGAGTGTCCAAAACATACGGTCTCAGGTCAGATGATACAACTATAAAGTCAATCATCGACCTGTAACCTAGGCTGCCCTGGTACCAGGTGTACCGGTGGGCATCCTTATGTTCGAACATGGTGTTTGTTATGGCCAAACTGCGACAGAAGTCCAAAAACAGAACACCACTCGAGTTCAGATTGGGCGGGCCGTTCCTCCCAATCACGCCCCTCCAGGTCACGCTGTCATTGCCCACGTGAGCATTGAAGTCTCCCAGCAGGACTATGGAGTCCCCAGTAGGAGCGCTATCCAGCACTCGTCCCAGGGACTCCAAAAAGGGTGGGTACTCTGAGCTGCTATTTGGTGCATAAGCACAAACAACAGTCAGGACCCGTTCCCCAACCCGAAGGCGCAGGGAAGCTGCCCTTTCATCCCCCGGAAAAAACCCCAACATACAGGCAGAGAGTCTTGGGGCTAACAGAAAGCCCACCCCAGCCCTCCGCCTCTCACCCGGAGCAACTCCAGCATAGAAGAGGGTCCAACCCCTCTCCAGGACTCGGGTTCCAGAGCCAACGCTATGTATCGAGGTGAGCCCGACTATATCTAGCCGGTATCGCTCAGCCTCTTCCACAAGCTCCAGCTCCTTCCCCGCCAGAGAGGTGACGTTCCATGTCCCAATAGCCAGTTTTCCTGTCCGGGGATCGGACCGCCAAAGCTCCCGCCTTGGTCTGCCATCCGATCCACATTGCACCGGACCCTTCATGTTCCTCCTGCAGGTGGTGGGCCCACAGGTGGATGAGCCCATGTATCCAGTTCGGGCTGGGCCCGGCCGGGCCCCATGGGCGAAAGCCCGGCCACCAGGCGCTCGCTCACGGGCCCCAACCCCAGGCCTGGCTCCAGGGTGGGACCCCGGTAACCCTCCGGGCCGGGTACACTGGCTCGATGATTGTACTTGCATGAAGAGTCTTTTGAACCGTTCTTTGTCTCACCCCTCACCTGGGATTTATATATAGTCTATATTTGTGCACTTATATTAACCATAATCAGAGTCTGAATCAGTTTCCGGTCCAGGAGGAGGGAGGGGCCGGGACCGGGAGACACGCGAACTTATCCAGCAGCGACCGAGTTCGCTGCTCTCTCCACACCCACCGGGACTCGTCCTCCCCCTGAACGGAAAGCAGCCAAGGACCGACGGGAGTGCTCGGTCTGGAGGAGGCGGAGAGGCCGGCGTGGAGCGAGTCACACCCACGCTAACTCGTTGTCCCTACACCGCGTCTCCCTCCAGGCTCAGAGGGGATTCTGCTGAGTGCTGCAGGTACACCACGTCACAACACCCGCCCTCCGTCGGGAAATAATTGAGCGATGTTAAGATTTTTAAAAAGCGCTTTCTGAGGAGGAGCTTCCTGATTAAATGTCGCTCCAAAGCGATTTCTCCAAATAGTCTAATTAAGAAGTTGTTCAGAGCTGCTGCATTCAGAGGATAAAACAGGAGGAGGAGTGAAGGAGGAGCTGATGACTTAAGAAATGATTGGGTCATTGTCAGTAAACAAGTTTGTTCTTTCTGGGCAAAAAATGGAGCAGAGTGTTAAAATAATGTTGACATTTTTTCTGCACCTGAACAGCTGTAGGAAAAAAAGATTTTCCTCAAAAAGTTACTTTAACCACAAACTAATTTTGTGCACAGAGAATTATGTTTAAGTATTTAAACATATATGGATATGATAGATTATACTGATGGATGGATTTATGTCTGCAGCATGACATCATTTTGTTACTTGTTTGTTTTTATTAGTTAAACATCGACAAAGTAGAACACAGAAGCAGCTTGAAGCAGAAAGTGTGAGTCTGTCTGTGTCTGGAGGCTTTATAAAGTTGATCACAACAACATATTAAAAAGATCGGATCGGGACTCGGGATCGGCAGATCTTCAAAATCTAATGACTCGGACTGGAGGGCAAAAAAACCTGATCGGGACATCCCTAATATTAATCCAGGTAGATATTAATCCAGGTAGATACTAATCCAGGTAGATATTCATCTAGGTAGATATTAATCCAGGTAGATACTAATCCAGGTAGATACTAATCCAGGTAGATACTAATCCAGGTAGATACTAATCCAGGTAGATATTAATCCAGGTAGATATTAATCCAGGTTAGGGTGGCCATCGTCCGGCTTTAGGACAGACTGTCCGGTTTTCAGGAGGCGTGTCCGCTGTCCGGCGCGCCCTTAAGACGGACGCCCATTTGTCCGGCTTTTGGCTGAATTATTTTCTTCCCATGGTCCAGAGTCTCTGGTCCAGAGAAACAAATTGTGAAGAAAAACCCCCGGAGAGCTCTGCTCAGCGTGCGTGAGGTAACTCGGGGTGCTCTCCGCACTCAGCTGTGCCCCGGACACGCCTCCTCCTGGACCGGATAGAGAACTCGCGCTGCAGCTGAAACCTGAACCATGAAACAGGTTGACCAGAAACCGGAGCGGAGAAAATAAACAGAGACCTCAGAGCTGTGCCATGTCGCGCCGTTATTTTGATTAAAAATCATTGTGATCACTCACACGGTGACGGGGACCGCCACAGCGCGTCCCAGAACCGCGAGTCCACGCCACGGCACTAATTAAGATACGCGTACCAGTTTAACTCCAGAGGGTCCAGGGTAAATGAGGAGATAAATCCCCACTAATAATCACACCTATGGTCTCTAATGACAAATGTAATGCGCCTAAAGTAAGCAAATCTGGTGATCAACAAGTAAAACTTTGTTTTTTCTTTTACAAAAAGAGCCCTGAAGATCATCAGTAATAGATCCCTCTAACCTGTTATTTATCAAATATAAAATACTGACATGATTTAGTTGACTGGAAAATATTACAATGTCCAAAGCTAGTACCAATATTCAGAAAATGTTTCAAGAAAAAATTAGTAGTTATAATTTGAAAGGAAGTGAAGTTTGTAAAAAGCCTCAATTTAGAACCAAAAAGAACTGAATATTTCTGTAACTGGGGTAAAATAATATAACAACCTTGGCAAAGAAATAAAAGAATCAAAATCATTAATGTATTTAAAATGTATCAAACTGAGGGGTAAGGAATATGATGGAAACTGATAATGAATCTTTTTGTTTTAAAATATTTTTTAAAGTCTTCTCTCTGCTCCTTTTCATTCATCTTTTTAGTGTTGATTTGTAAATTCTATTAAAGTGATACAAAAGATTGTAACAGATTATTGGATGAAATGTCAAATAAGTCTCAGAAATGTAACAGGTTAAAGCCCAAACCTAATCAGATTAGCCATGTTGACGAGGTTGATGCAGGCAGACCAACCTATCAGAAGCAGCCTGGGAAGATCAACATTTTTTAAAAAACCTTATATTTTGGGAGAGTACAACAATCATACTATGTAATGGGTTTGATATTATGTTATAGTTTTTTTCTTTGGGCATCGCCGAAAACTGTCCTCATTTTTGGTGTTGTGGAAATGGCCACCCTAATCCAGGTAGATATTAATCCAGGTAGGTTGTTTGGCCAGTTGGCTCCTACTCAGCTCTGCTAGTCTATGTTACCATGGTGATGTAGAGTCTAGTAGTATCTGTTACCATGGTGACGTAGAGTCTAGTAGTCTATGTTACCATGGTGACGTAGAGTCTAGTAGTCTATATTACCATGGTGATGTAGAGTCTAGTAGTCTATGTTACCATGGTGACGTAGAGTCTAGTAGTCTATATTACCATAGTGATGTAGAGTCTAGTAGTCTATGTTACCATGGTGACGTAGAGTCCAGTATCTGTTACCATAGTGATGTAGAGTCTAGTAGTATATGTTGCCATGGTGATGTAGAGTCTAGTAGTCTATGTTACCATGGTGATGTAGAGTCTAGTAGTCTATGTTACCATGGTGATGTAGAGTCCAATAGTCTATGTTAACATGGTGATGTAGAGTCCAGTATATGTTACCATGGTGATGTAGAGTCTAGTAGTCTATGTTACCATGGTGATGTAGAGTCCAGTATATGTTACCATGGTGATGTAGAGTCTAGTAGTCTATGTTACCATGGTGATGTAGAGTCCAGTATATGTTACCATGGTGATGTAGAGTCCAGTATCTGTTACCATGGTGATGTAGAGTCCAGTATATGTTACCATGGTGATCTAGAGTCTAGTAGTCTATGTTACCATGGTGATGTAGTGTCCAGTATATGTTACCATGGTGATATAGAGTCCAGTATATGTTACCATGGTGACGTAGAGTCTAGTAGTCTATGTTACCATGGTGATGTAGAGTCCAGTATATGTTACCATGGTGATGTAGAGTCCAGTATCTGTTTCCATGGTGACGTAGAGTCTAGTAGTCTATGTTACCATGGTGATGTAGAGTCCAGTATATGTTACCATGGTGATGTAGAGTCTAGTAGTCTATGTTACCATGGTGATGTAGAGTCCAGTATCTGTTTCCATGGTGATCTAGCAACACTAAAAGTGCTCCTCTGTTGTGAAACCTCAAACTTCATCTTATTGGCTAACAGGAACTCTGGGTGTGTAGCTTCGCCCTTTGGTGCTGTTGAACACGGTGACAGGAACATCCTGGTGTTTTCTACGACCACCTTGAACCTGACAACAACACGGTTACCTCTGGGGGTTCTGCCGGCGCCCTGACACGTGGGACACGTCACGCTGTCCCTCCCTGTGAACTCCACATATGGAAACTGGGAGACGTCAGCCATCTTGTCATCCACTGTCTTAGCATCTTCCAGAGACGTCAGACTCTCCTTCCCCTCTTTGTTTATCATTCGCTTAATGAGGTGAAGAAATGACTTCCTCATAGCTAGGAGCTGAAACAGAAAAGGTCCACACACATTCTGTCAGATACAGCGTAGGTTACACCATCATCAGACCAGTAGTCGCTGATCTGTCCAGATCTACCACTTTTTAATAATCGGTTATGAGACACGCCGGCTCATATTTTGTCAAATAGCAGCAGCTACAGCTAAGTCATCCTCTAGTTCTTTTAAACTCTGAGCTCTCAGTCCATGCATACAAGAATAATCACTCATTAACCACAGAGGGAAATTCTTGTTCTGTCCTCCATAACGCTCTGGGGGCAAAACTTTTCATCCATCCATCCATCCATTTTCTGTAGCCGCTCAGTCCTCCACAGAGGGTCGCGGGGCAGCTGGTGCCTATCTCCAGCGGTCAAGGGGCGAGAGGCGGGGGACACCCTGGACAGGTCGCCAGTCCATCGCAGGGCCACAAAGAGACAAACAACCACACACCCACTCACACCTAAGGACAATTTACCAGCCCAATTAGCCTGACAGTCATGTCTTTGGACTGTGGGAGGAAACCGGAGTACCCGGAGGAAACCCACGCACGCACGGGGAGAACATGCAAACTCCACGCAGAGAGGCCGCAGAGCCGGGACACGAACCCACGACCTCCTTGCTGCGAGGCAACAGTGCTAACCAACTGCGCCACCATGCAGCCGCAAAACTTTTCATTTTCAATCAAAATATTTAAAACAAAAAAATACTTTTAAAAGAAAACTGGGAGAAGCTGGCGGGGACAGTTTTGGACAAGGAACACATCCCGACATAACACCACCTGATATCTTTAAAAAATCCCATATCAGTTGGACTGTAGCTACAGGATGAAAACAAAACTCCTATCTTATCTGGAGTGGGAGTCTGGACGAGTCATAAATACGTTATAAAAATATAAATAAAGAATAACTACTCAACAGGTGTTCTGCATCACAGAGGGCTCCAAATTTTAAGCATCTTCCCCCGTCGACTGAAATCGACAGAATAGCTAAACAGTTCCCCGCTAAGTGCAAACTTTATACCTCGAACACGACACAGGTGTGATGACTGGCAGAGGATAAGGTATAATAAGTAAAATATAAATAAATACATAACTACACTCCAAAGTAAAAAACAAAACCTGACCAGCCAGCCTGCTAGCTAACTAGCTGACCGCTAACAGCGCTCCCGTTAAATCAGACTTATTTCACTATAAATAAAGAAAAACACACTCTGTATTCAGACCTAAATACCGTAGAATGAGATATTTACCTCAGAGGGCTGAAGGACAGTTCAGTTTAACTGTGTTTAAACCAACGCGACGAACAACTGTAACCATTTGTTTATTTACCTCTTTTTCTTTTTTAGGATAACAGCTGAGCGCGCTCACCAGCGCCCCCATCTGGCCACCCAGCAGAGCGCAGTTCAGGAAAAACGAACTATCCAAACAAATACAGTAATCTACTCTGGTTTATGTAGTTAGTATAGTGTAGTAGTAGTAGTAGTATATATATATATCGGGTAGTTTTATTTAGACTATAAACCTCCACTAGAAGGAACAAAAAGGCCTGTGGTGTGTAATATTTAAGAGTTTCAACACTATATGAGTGCAAATGTTTTTATGAGATACAAAGTATTTATTTGATTGAAATGTCTTTATTGTCCTTCACAGTAAAAACACCAGAGTTCTAGAGTTGATTTTACTCTGGTGTTTTTACTGTGTATGTATGATCTTCTCCCCACATCTCATATTCCAAACCTTAGACATCTCATAAAAAAGTGCAGCATCACAAACATGCACAACATGAACAGTTCCCACACACACAGCCTCACAGAAAACACACCAGTAAATAACACATACCCCCCCCCCCCCCCCCCCCCCCCCATTATGAGATATTAACACATTATTAGGAATGTAAAGTCATTATTAGGAGATACATATTACATATATGATATATTAAAACCACCACTGATTTGAGACAGAGCTGCTGTCTTCTCCTCTGACCTCTGACCCCACTCATCTAGTCAGTGTGTGTGTGTGTGGGGGGGGGCGGTTGGTGTTGCAGCAGCCACATTATGATTACAATATGAAATCATACACATCTTAGCATTAACAATGAGTATGAGATTGTATGAAAAATAATAAGAACAGATATATTATAAAATCACCTACAAATAAATCAATAAAAACAACCAATGAAAACATTCTAACACTAAATAAAAACAGACTCATGAGATTCACAAACAATAATCAGTTTAGAAATGTGTTTTGAGACAAGATTTGAAAAGTGCAACAGAGTCAAGGCTCTAGAAGACACGAAGAGACGGGCTGGTGACACTGAGACATGAAGGAGAGACGGGCTGGTGACACTGAGACATGATGGAGAGACGGGCTGGTGACACTGAGACATGATGGAGAGACGGGCTGGTGACACTGAGACGTGATGGAGAGACGGGCTGGTGGCACTGAGACATGATGGAGAGACGGGCTGGTGGCACTGAGACGTGATGGAGAGACGGGCTGGTGACACTGAGACATGATGGAGAGACGGGCTGGTGACACTGAGACATGATGGAGAGACCTATTCCAGATTCCTTTTCTGATCAGAGAGCCCGGAAACTCAACAGGTGTTTACGACCCGTCCATCTCCAAGTAGCTAAGAAGAAAAATGACCTGCATCCTTCAGTTCAGTGTGCCCTGTTGAATGCCAGATCCATTTCTAACAAATCCTTTATCTTAAATGACCTTTTCACCCAGCAGGGCCTAGACTTCTTTTTTCTAGTTGAAACATGGGAACAAGATGGTAACTTTGTCCATTCTAATGAAATCTGTCCTCCAGGCTGCTCTGTGTTTACCACACCACGCCCCTCACGCCGTGGTGGAGGTCTGCTGTGGTCTTTAAGGACAAACATGCCTGTAGTCTAATCAACAGTGGCTGTTTCACTACTTTTGAATGTCAGATCATCAAAGTAGGGTTACAAGAAGTATTTTACTGTGTTTTAATTTACCGACCTCCTGGACCAGCTGGCCCTTTTCTCTCTGAATGTTCAGATTTCTTATCATCCATGATTAAGCTGGAAAAGGTTTTAATTCTGGGTGACTTTAACTTCCACATTGATAACCCTGAGTGTAACACAGCAGCTGATTTCTGATCCATCACTGATTCTTTTAACTTTGTACAGCATGTATCAGGACCAACCCATAGTATGGGTCACACTTTGGATCTAGTCTTCTCTCTGGGTCTAAACATCAATCAGCTACATGTTGAGGAGGTTCATGTGAGTGACCACAGCTGTGTTTTCTTTAAGATTCAGTCTAACGTTGATCCTGTCCCTCACAAACTGAGTTCATCATTAATCAGTCAGCAGCTGATGGTTTTTCTGTAATGTTTGATAGAAACTTAGTTCATGGTGAAGATGCAAACTCCTTCATCCAGTCATTTAATCAGCAGTGTTCTACTATCTTAGATAAAGTAGCTCCAGTTAAACAAACAGCGGTATCTCATAGAAGGAACAGTCCCTGATGAACGAACATATTTATAATCTCAGAAGGACATGCCGTAAAGCTGAGAGGCTTTGGAAATCAACAAGAATGGAAATTCACCGACTGTACCTTAAGGAATTGATAACATCTTTAAATGAAATGGTTAAAAACTCCAGAGCTGTTTACTTCTCTCAACTCATTTCCTCAAATAAAAACTCCAAAGTTCTGTTTGACACGACCAATCAGATAGTTTCACCTAAAACGCCCCAAATCCCTGTGTTCTCAAGGTCTGATTGGAACAACTTCCTTTCATTCTTTGAGAACAAAATTAGAAACATCAGGTCAGGTTTCTCACCCCCATCTGCTCCCTGTTCTCCCATCCACCCTCCTCCTTCCCATACCTGGTCCTTCTTCACACCTGTTCATTTTCAGNGAGAGACGGGCTGGTGACACTGAGACATGATGGAGAGACGGGCTGGTGACACTGAGACATGATGGAGAGACGGGCTGGTGACACTGAGACATGATGGAGAGACGGGCTGGTGACACTGAGACATGATGGAGAGACGGGCTGGTGACACTGAGACATGATGAGAGACGGGCTGGTGGCACTGAGACATGATGGAGAGACGGGCTGGTGACACTGAGACGTGATGGAGAGACGGGCTGGTGACACTGAGACGTGATGGAGAGACGGGCTGGTGACACTGAGACATGATGGAGAGACGGGCTGGTGACACTGAGACGTGATGGAGAGACGGGCTGGTGACACTGAGACGTGATGGAGAGACGGGCTGGTGACACTGAGACATGATGGAGAGACGGGCTGGTGACACTGAGACATGATGGAGAGACCTATTCCAGATTCCTTTTCTGATCAGAGAGCCCGGAAACTCAACAGGTGTTTACGACCCGTCCATCTCCAAGTAGCTAAGAAGAAAAATGACCTGCATCCTTCAGTTCAGTGTGCCCTGTTGAATGCCAGATCCATTTCTAACAAATCCTTTATCTTAAATGACCTTTTCACCCAGCAGGGCCTAGACTTCTTTTTTCTAGTTGAAACATGGGAACAAGATGGTAACTTTGTCCATTCTAATGAAATCTGTCCTCCAGGCTGCTCTGTGTTTACCACACCACGCCCCTCACGCCGTGGTGGAGGTCTGCTGTGGTCTTTAAGGACAAACATGCCTGTAGTCTAATCAACAGTGGCTGTTTCACTACTTTTGAATGTCAGATCATCAAAGTAGGGTTACAAGAAGTATTTTACTGTGTTTTAATTTACCGACCTCCTGGACCAGCTGGCCCTTTTCTCTCTGAATGTTCAGATTTCTTATCATCCATGATTAAGCTGGAAAAGGTTTTAATTCTGGGTGACTTTAACTTCCACATTGATAACCCTGAGTGTAACACAGCAGCTGATTTCTGATCCATCACTGATTCTTTTAACTTTGTACAGCATGTATCAGGACCAACCCATAGTATGGGTCACACTTTGGATCTAGTCTTCTCTCTGGGTCTAAACATCAATCAGCTACATGTTGAGGAGGTTCATGTGAGTGACCACAGCTGTGTTTTCTTTAAGATTCAGTCTAACGTTGATCCTGTCCCTCACAAACTGAGTTCATCATTAATCAGTCAGCAGCTGATGGTTTTTCTGTAATGTTTGATAGAAACTTAGTTCATGGTGAAGATGCAAACTCCTTCATCCAGTCATTTAATCAGCAGTGTTCTACTATCTTAGATAAGGTAGCTCCAGTTAAACAAACAGCGGTATCTCATAGAAGGAACAGTCCCTGATGAACGAACATATTTATAATCTCAGAAGGACATGCCGTAAAGCTGAGAGGCTTTGGAAATCAACAAGAATGGAAATTCACCGACTGTACCTTAAGGAATTGATAACATCTTTAAATGAAATGGTTAAAAACTCCAGAGCTGTTTACTTCTCTCAACTCATTTCCTCAAATAAAAACTCCAAAGTTCTGTTTGACACGA
>SSNR01000042.1:546526-556814 GCA_006937965.1 Callopanchax toddi | reverse complement strand
CTAACAGGTAATATAGAGTTCTAACTGTAGAGGTTAGCTAACAGGTAATATAGAGTTCTAACTGTAGAGGTTAACTAACAGGTAATATAGAGTTCTAACTGTAGAGGTTAGCTAACAGGTAATATAGAGTTCTAACTGTAGAGGTTAGCTAACAGGTAATACAGAGTTCTAACTGTAGAGGGTAACTAACAGGTAATATAGTGTTCTAACTGTAGAGGTTAGCTAACATGTAATATAGAGTTCTAACTGTAGAGGTTAGCTAACAGGTAATATAGAGTTCTAACTGTAGAGGTTAGCTAACAGGTAATATAGAGTTCTAACTGTAGAGGTTAGCTAACAGGTAATATAGAGTTCTAACTGTAGAGGTTAGCTAACAGGTAATATAGAGTTCTAACTGTAGAGGTTAGCTAACAGGTAATATAGTGTTCTAACTGTAGAGGTTAGCTAACAGGTAATATAGAGTTCTAACTGTAGAGGTTAGCTAACAGGTAATATAGAGTTCTAACTGTAGAGGTTAGCTAACAGGTAATATAGAGTTCTAACTGTAGAGGTTAGCTAACAGGTAATATAGAGTTCTAACTGTAGAGGTTAGCTAACAGGTAATATAGAGTTCTAACTGTAGAGGTTAGCTAACAGGTAATATAGAGTTCTAACTGTAGAGGTTAGCTAACAGGTAATATAGAGTTCTAACTGTAGAGGTTAGCTACCAGGTAATATAGAGTTCTAACTGTAGAGGTTAGCTAACAGGTAATNGTTGGTGGTTCTGGGGTTGGTAGGTGGTTCTGGGGTTGGTAGGTGGTTCTGGGGTTGGTAGGTGGTTCTGGGGTTGGTAGGTCCATAGGTGCCACCGTGTTTAAGATGAACTGATTTAGCCCAGACTGGGAGGTTCCACAAGGAGACATGATTTACTGCCTTTGCCCATGGCAGTGATGGTCGTCCATATTGGGACTGGACACACCGGCCAGTTAAAGACTTAGTCAAGATGTGGTTTTAGCAGAGTTTAAATCAGTTACAGGGTTTAATTTTGTGAATGAATTTTAATTTTAGTTCAGATTTTTCTTTCATCTTATATATTTTAGCAGCAATAAACCAAACAAAAAACATAAATTCTCCTTCTAGAAAATTATATTTTTCAGTACTGAAAAAATATAGAAAATAGGTAGGAGCAAAAACAACTGAAATCATGTAAAATGACCTGTAATATGAAAAAAGTTTAATAGAAGATCAATCTGTGTTTTATTAGCATTATTTACATTTACATCACATCACATTATAATACAGCATAAACTCAGCAGCTGGTTATTTGGGTTGATTTTCTTTAGCTTAGCCTCCTTTATTTATAAAAATGTTCAAAAAACTGTATTTGCAGAAAGAAACCCATCAAAATGAATAAAATGTAAATATATGTCATTAATGATGAACATGTTAATTTTCAGTCTCCCTATCATTAATAATAATTAGTTGAATACAAGTCCTGTAGGACGTTTCTCCCCAGTATTAAAACTGTTTACTACCTGTTTTACTCCTGGTTGTTTCATCTGATAGATATAAATGTTGAGCCTGAAAATCTGTGAGGAAAAATCAACAGGTGACAAAAACACCTGGTTAACCCTTTAAAGGTTTTACCTTATTAGGATTATTTTCTTTTATTTTTATGTTTTATTTTATTTAGTTTACTGTTTTAAAGAGTTGTACTTTTTTACTTTGACCTTTGTGTTTATAGTCATTGTAAATGTATGTTATTTAGTTATTTTGGGAACTCTTTTAAAAGTTAGTACTTTTTGCAGTAACTTTTTGTTGCTTTTATTAGTTTTCCTTTTTTACCATTTAATTGGTTATTTTATTGTGTTTTATTCCTACATTTTAACTTTTTAAATTATAGTTGTTTTTATGAGTTTTTCTGTTTTTAAAAATATTTCATTTAATTCGTTATTTAGATTTTATTTTATTTTTACAAATTTGTACTTTTAAACTTTTATTTTCAGTTGTTTTTAGTTTCTTGATACATTTTTCTTTAGTTTTATTAATTTTTTCTGTATTTTTTTAAAACATATTAAACCTTTTTTCTTTCTTTAAAGCTTTTTAGTAAAAGTTTCAGTTTCAGGTTGCAAATTAAATTTAAAACACTATGGTGACTAAAAAGTGTTGATATTTTATGTTTTTCCAAACTGATTGTAAGTTAAATAATAAAATCTGCCCCCTGATAGAACCTCAGATAAACTGTCTAGATCCGCCTCTGGAGTCTGGAGACTGGAGAATTTAGTACTTTGGAGGATCAGGAGGAGGACCCAGGACCTGGAGGAGGACCCAGGATCAGGAGGAGGACCCAGGACCTGGAGGAGGACCCAGGATCAGGAGGAGGACCCAGGACCTGGAGGAGGACCCAGGATCAGGAGGAGGACCCAGGATCAGGAGGAGGACCCAGGAGGACCAGGAGAGCTGCCAAGTGTTTCCAGAAGATCAGCCACAGACAGGAAGAGAACCGTCAGCAGTCGCCATGCCTCAGGTAGGAACTGGATCCTTGATTTTGCTTTCAGGTGAAACTAGACTCGTTTAGATTCCATCCGGAGGTTTTAGTTGGAGAAAAGTTCTGGTTCCGGTTTTTAACTTTCGGGACAAAAACAACCAGAACTTCTTCTGTCCAACCGAACCCAGAAGCTGGCTTTATTTAGTTGATTCTGCTCTTATTAGGAGTTTAAAGTTAGTTTATTTCTAGTTCTGGGGACCGAAGCCCTCCAGATGTTCGGCCCCTCCCTGCGCGCTGCGCCCGGCCCGCTCCCTGCGTAAAGCCCCGCTGCGCCTGGAGCTCCGGGTCGGGTCCACGTCCTGCTCACATTCCGGTTCACAGGATCGGATTCCTGCGGGCTGGTCCGGTTCCGCTCGAACAGCTGGATTCGTTTATCCCAACGAAACCAAATCCAGCAGCTCCCAGGAGGAAAATCCGGTTCTGATCCAGTGGGCTCGGTTCTGATCCAGAAATAAAAATAAACTTTCTGTCAAAACGCACTGAGTGGTAAAACAGCCGGACAGTCCAGACCTGATGGTAGAGGTCCGCTGGAGGCCGAGCTGAAGCTCCAGAGACTCAGTTCTGGTTCGGGCGTGGCTCGTCCTAAAGCGGGTGTCCAACGTGCGGCTCGGGGCCATTTCCGGCCCTCACTGTGACACAGTGTGGAAGGGTTCCTCCAGCTCTGTTCAGGTCTATTGTGTTTATGTTCTGGTTTTTCTGATGCTCTAAAGTGTAAATCCTTTTAGGACCAACCCAGAGTTAGGCTGTGTCTACATCAGCTGCTCCCCTCCCCACTCACACTCTGACCCAGATCTAAATTAAAATGCTCACATTTAATGAATGTGTTGTTTGAACTGAGACAGTCGGGTAGAATAAACACAAAAACAAGCCTTCAGCGCTAATGTTACCATCAGTCAGCCGCATTTCAGTTTGAACCAAAACTCTTCATTAAAGTCCGCCTTTTGAACTGAATCTGATTTTTTCAGATACAAACTTTCTTTTTAAATCAAAGAAGGAAATTCAAAAAGACTCTGAAAATGTAGCGTTAGGTTAGAACCCACTAAATGAATAGAACTACGTCCTGTAAAAGGATTCAGTCACTCATTCCTTCTGTTAAATTATGTGAATAGATTACTTTATACAAATATTTTAGCCCAGGCAGCAGCTCGCTAACCACCAGTTGAATCACTGTTCAATATAATATAAACAGAGTTCTAACTGTAGAGGTTAACTAACAAGTAATATAAGAGTTCTAACTGTAGAGGTTAACTAACAGGTAATATAGAGTTCTAACTGTAGAGGTTAACTAACAGGTAATATAGAGTTCTAACTGTAGAGGTTAACTAACAGGTAATATAGAGTTCTAACTGTAGAGGTTAGCTAACATGTAATATAGTGTTCTAACTGTAGAGGTTAACTAACAAGTAATATAAGAGTTCTAACTGTATAGGTTAACTAACAGGTAATATAGAGTTCTAACTGTAGAGGTTAACTAACAGGTAATATAGAGTTCTAACTGTAGAGGTTAACTAACAGGTAATATAGTGTTCTAACTGTAGAGATTTGCTAACATGTAATATAGTGTTCTAACTGTAGAGGTTAACTAACAAGTAATATAAGAGTTCTAACTGTAGAGGTTAACTAACAGGTAATATAGAGTTCTAACTGTAGAGGTTAACTAACAGGTAATATAGAGTTCTAACTGTAGAGGTTAGCTAACAGGTAATATAGAGTTGACATGTTGACAAATTGACATGTGACATATGTATAGTACATGTAAAATCATGTTCCCTGTGTAAATTCATTACAAACAGAATATGTACTTCACATGAGGAACATCAACGTTTTTTTTCACATTTAAAACATTAGGTTAAGATTTAGATCACACTGTGATTTAGGATTTTTTTCAACATGTTCATGTGAGCCCATGTGGCCACATGTTTTTACACATGTGCTGACGTGGGACAAAAACATTTTCAATTCGTGTGTGTTTTTTTGCAAATGTGTCAGTCAAAGAACTACTTCCTGTTTCTAGAGACTCCACCCTCTTTGAGTGATGTCACTGGTGGGTGTGGTTCTTTCTTTCTTTTCTTTCTTTCTTTCTTTCTTAAGATCCCCATTAGCTGCTGTAAAACAGCTGCTATTCTTCCTGGGGTCTCATCTTTGACATTCATTACATTTATTATACATACACATACTATACACATAAATCATTCACGCACACACACACTCAACACCCCACATAAAATTCAGAACAAATTCAACATTCAAAAGCCCAAACATGATACCTAATACATATCTTAAATCTCTAAAAAAATATATATATATATCTAAGTACCTAAATACAGCTCACCTCAAAACACATTTATACATTAAATGTAAAATAACTATATATTTCCATACAATAAATGCATCACATGTAACTATAAATAATTTAGTCTTTGAGTAAATAAAAATATTTTAAGCTTTTTCTGAAACCTTTTCTTATTGTTTTTGCATTAACAAAAATCCTGGTAGTGCATTCCACACCACCATTGCACGATAAAACACTGTTTTCTGCATTTGATTGGTTCTGCACACCGGTAACACACATAGTCCCTGACTTCTTTGTCTTGTGGAATAATCATGTTGATCAACAAAAAAACACAAGTTACTATAAATTACTTCTGGGGATTTTGCCATAATTATATTTCTAATGAATGTTGTTAATGAATATTCCAGTCTCTCTCTTCCTCTCAGCCAGGCCAACATGTGATGCGTACAGTAGTATTTACACTGGTTCTATATGGACAGCCCAAAACAATGCGAGCTGCCTTGTTTTGGGCAATCTGTAACCTATAAAGATTATTTTCATTTGTTGTTTGACCAAACAACTGAAGCATAATCAAGATGAGAAAGTACTAATGACTGCACTAATTGCATTATTAATCTACGTGGAATTAATTTCCTACAAAATCTAACAATAGCCATACTTCTTCCCATTTTTTTCAACACACAATTGATATGACTATTCCAAGATAATTTGTTATCTACAACAACACCTAAAAGCTTAGTTACTTCAACCTGTTCAATTAAAGTCCCTCCCAGGGTCAAACATAAAATTGGGTTCATATTTAAACAGTGTCTGGACCCTACCACCATGCATTTAGTTTTACTTGCATTAATCACCAATTTATTTGCTAAAATCCACTTTGCAATGGATTCTAATTCCTTATTTAAAATATTATTAAGTTGGTTTGCTGTTTGAGCAGATGCATATAACGTTATGTCATCTGCATAAATTGCCATGGTGGCATGGTCCAACACCAGAGGCAAATCATTCATAAAAATAGAAAATAACAAAGGTCCCAAACAACTACCCTGGGGCACTCCACAACACATCGTTTCAGCCTCAGAAGAGCTTCCATTAAAATACACAGTATACTCTCGATTACATAGATAGCTGTAAATCAGTTTTACAGAGGAAGATTCAAATCCATAACAACATAACTTTTTAAAAAGAATATTATGATCTAAAACATCAAATGCTGCGCTTAAATCAAGCAGCACATTACCAACCAGGTTTTTGTTGTCAATTTCTTGTGACCAATAATCTGTGATCTGAGTTAATGTTGTAGTAGTGGAGTGTCCCTTTTTATAAGCATGTTGGTATATTGTATTTAACCCATTTATCAAAAAATAATTCTGTATTTGTTCATAAACTACCTTTTCCATGATTTTACTCAGAGCAGGTAGTAAGCTAATAGGTCTACTTTTTTGACCTGAAAATATTTCTTTATTGTTCTTAATTAACGGAATGATTTTTGCTATTTTCCATTCTGATGGGAATATACCTTGCTCTAAACTTATATTTATTATGTGAGAAACTGGAGAGGCAATAAAATCTGCGGCCAACTTCAATAATTTTACATCTATATTATCAGCACCTGATGGTTTATCTTTACATGTTTGCAAAATCTTTTTGACAATTTGATCTGTGATTTTGTTAAACTTAAATGAACATCCTTTGCTACCCATGATCTTATTTCTTATTATACATGAACTAACATCTTTTTGTTGGCTCATAGAAGAGCTTAAGTTTTGAATTTTATCTTTATAGAATTTACTTAAATAATTTGTTATACATTTTGGTTTTGTAATAAAAACCCCATCTACCTCCAAAAAAGATGGACCCGTTTTTGTTTTCCTTCCTAACAACTCATTCAATGTTCCCCATATTTTAGCATTATCCATTTTGGCCTCTTCAATTTTATTTTGATAATAAATTCTCTTTTTATTTTTATTTAGTTTTGTAACATAATTTCTTAATTTGCGATACTTGTTCCATAGTGCTACGTCATCAGATTTCATTGCTTCTACCTTAACTTGATTTCTTTGCTTCATATGTTCTTTAAGCTCTTGGTCTAACCAAGGGGTCAAGGTACTTCTTACAGCTTGTTTTCTAAAAGGAGCATGCTTATTTAAAATCTGTAATATTAACTGATTAAAAACAGCTACTGCTCTATTTGGATCCTGCTCCTGATTTACTCTTGTCCAGTCAACATTTTTAATTTCATCCAGAAATTCATTTTCATTAAATTTTTTAAAAGTCCTTTTAACAATAAATTCTGACCCGATTTAGGTACTTTTGTAATCCTTCTAACTGCAATTAAATTATGATCACTGCAGCCTACTGGAATAGAAACTGCATTAGAACACATCTGACTCACATTTGTAAATAGTAAATCAATCAATGTTGCTGATTTTGTACCATCAGCTTTTAAGTTTACTCTACTATGTTCTGTGACCATCTGTGTCAAGTTGCACGTTTGAGCAAATGCATACAATTTACTCCTTAGAACACAATTTATAGAGTTCCAATCGATGTTGAAATCTCCTAAAATATAAATTTCATTTGCTGTCTCACATGCTCTGTCCATCATTTCACATATTTGGTCCAAATACGTCCCTGTAGAGTTTGGTGGTCTATAAAAACAGCCAACAATAATGGGTCTCAAATGTGGCAACTGCAGCTGTAACCAGATGACTTCGACTCCCGAAACATTCAAATCCCTACGAATCTTTACCGGTATTTCACATTGAACATAACAAGCTACTCCTCCACCATATAGATTTCTGTCTTGTTTATAAATATTATAACCATCTACATATATTTAATACAGAGCTATTTATTTGAAAATCTAAATGTGTTTCTGAAACCGCTAATACCTGCAAATTATAATCTTTTATAATCTCTGAAATATCGTTTATTTTGTTCCTTAGACTACAGATTACAGACTACAGGTTCTTACTGTATACCTGATAGAGCACCTTTTCAGAATGACCCAAACACCCATTTAAAGTCATTCTAGACCAGAGAATCCTCATGGAAAAAGTTGAAGTCTGAAGATTTAAAGGATAAATCCACTCTGAGTTCAGGTTCATCTGGTAACACCTCACTGAGGTTTTTATCCTCAACATGAGAAAATTCTCCTCTAGTCTGAGTCTCACCTGCCTTTTTCCATCAGCATCAAACTCTGCAGGTCTTCTTCTGTGGTAAAACGATGGAAGTCAGATGGCATTACAGGGTGTTTTCACCACCTGCTGTTAAGGAATGTGAATTGATTACATTAAAAAATTTAAACCTTTCTTAGCCCAGGCAAATATTTGACTCACCAGCAGAGAATGACTGATCCAAATGTGTGCTTTTATTTTGAAGGACTGTACTAATTTGGCTCATAGGAAACTGGGAATGAAATGTTCTCCAAAGGTTAAGTGCTGAAAACAGTCTTAAGACACTGGAGAGGTGACAGAAACCAAGTGGAAAATCTGACAAATAAAAACAAGTGAAGAAAGTTGCAAACTTTCCTGATAAACAATAAAATGACAGATTTCTAAACTGAGTTTCTGTCGTCTCGTAGTTTCATGTAAAACCTGATTATTTATTTAATGACGTTATTCTGTTAGACTGCAGGCAAACGATAGCAATCTGAGTAAAAACTAGTTCTCACACATTGTGTGTGTGTGCGTGCGTGCGTGCGTGCGTGCGTGCGTGCATGCGTGCGTGCGTGTGTGTGTGTGTGTGTGTGTGTGTGTGTGAAGCTCTTAGAGCTGAACGCTCACCACAGTTGTTGATCAAGTTTAGTCTCCCAGTGAAATGAATCTATTTTAGATATTAAAGTTTGTGAGTGAAAACAATAAACAAACAACCAAACCTTGCAAACACACATTAATAGTGTTATTTAGTGAACACACTGAGGAGAAGCAGAAAATTCTCTAAACATTTTGTGATTCTTCCTGTTCTATCAGAAGGCAGATATTTCAGGTGGATTCAGCTCAGTGGGGCAAACAGGTTCATGTCAGATCACAGGTCTGAATTCCAACCTTGAGACTAAACCAAGTCCTCTTCATCTGTACAGAAAATCCTCAGAGGATCAGTGTAGAGCTTGATAAGTCCATCATCAAACAAAGGCAAGTAAATAGTTAAAGGGTCATCTTGGTCATCCGGAAGTTCTATCAGTTATTTATTTACAATAAGGACCACACCTACCAGTGACATCAATAAAATTGGGAGTAATCTGTAGAAGCAGGAAGTAGCCCTCTGACCAGAGCAGCACTCATTGTTGTTGACAAATTAGCAGAAAATGTGTTTTTTAAACAACTCATTAATCAATAAAGTTAATTGAGTGTGTAATAATGCTATGTAACCTGTTAGCTAACCTCTACAGTTAGAACTCTATATTACCTGTAACCTCTACAGTTAGAACTCTATATTACATGTTAGTTAACCTTTACAGTTAGAACTCTATATTACATGTTAGTTAACCTTTACAGTTAGAACTCTATATTACATGTTAGCTAACCTCTACAGTTAGAACACTATATTACCTGTTAGCTAACTTCTACAGTTAGAACTCTATATTACATGTTAGCTAACCTCTACAGTTAGAACTCTATATTACATGTTAGCTAACCTCTACAGTTAGAACTCTATATTACTTGTTAGCTAACTTCTACAGTTAGAACTCTATATTACATGTTAGCTAACCTCTACAGTTAGAACACTATATTACCTGTTAGCTAACTTCTACAGTTAGAACTCTATATTACATGTTAGCTAACCTCTACAGTTAGAACTCTATATTACATGTTAGCTAACCTCTACAGTTAGAACTCTATATTACTTGTTAGCTAACTTCTACAGTTAGAACTCTATATTACATGTTAGCTAACCTCTACAGTTAGAACACTATATTACCTGTTAGCTAACTTCTACAGTTAGAACTCTATATTACATGTTAGCTAACCTCTACAGTTAGAACTCTATATTACATGTTAGCTAACCTCTACAGTTAGAACTCTATATTACTTGTTAGCTAACTTCTACAGTTAGAACTCTATATTACATGTTAGCTAACCTCTACAGTTAGAACACTATATTACCTGTTAGCTAACTTCTACAGTTAGAACTCTATATTACATGTTAGCTAACCTCTACAGTTAGAACACTATATTACCTGTTAGTTAACTTCTACAGATAGAACTCTATTTTACATGTTAGTTAACCTCTACAGTTAGAACTCTATATTACATGTTAGTTAACCTCTACAGTTAGAACTCTATATTACCTGTTAGTTAACCTCTACAGTTAGAACTCTATATTACCCGTTAGCTAACGTCTACAGTTAGAACTCTATGTTACCCGTTAGTTAACCTCTACAGTTAGAACTCTATATTACCTGTTAGCTAACCTCTACAGTTAGAACACTATATTACCTGTTAGCTAACCTCTACAGTTAGAAC
>SSNR01000042.1:519612-534694 GCA_006937965.1 Callopanchax toddi | reverse complement strand
GCTAAAGGCTGGAAGACCATCAGCTAAAGGCTAGAAGACCATCAGCTAAAGGCTAGAAGACCATCAGCTAAAGACTAGAAGACCATCAGCTAAAGGCTGGAAGACCATCAGCTAAAGGCTAGAGACCATCAGCTAAAGGCTAGAAGACCATCAGCTAAAGGCTAGAAGACCATCAGCTAAGGCTAGAAGACCATCAGCTAAAAACTAGAAGACCATCAGCTACAGACTAGAGACCATCAGCTAAAGGCTAGAAGACCATCAGCTAAAGGCTAGAGACCATCAGCTAAAGGCTAGAAGACCATCAGCTAAAGGCTAGAAGACCATCAGCTAAAGGCTAGAGACCATCAGCTAAAGGCTAGAAGACCATCAGCTAAAGGCTAGAAGACCATCAGCTAAAGGCTGGAAGACCATCAGCTAAAGGCTAGAAGACCATCAGCTAAAGGCTAGAAGACCATCAGCTAAAGACTAGAAGACCATCAGCTAAAGGCTAGAAGACCATCAGCTAAGGACTAGAGACCATCAGCTAAAGACTAGAAGACCATCAGCTAAGGACTAGAGACCATCAGCTAAAGGCTGGAAGACCATCAGCTAAAGGCTAGTAGCAGAAAACCAGAAGAAGAAGGTTAAAAGGTGTTATTGCTGCAGATAGAAGATGGGGACTCGGGTCTGAGACTTGGACTCCAGTCACACCTAAATCACAAAAATGACTCCTCAAGACTTGACTTGGATTTAGACTCACCATCCCAAGACCCTGTAGATTAATAACTGATATAGAACACCACTTCAAAATGACCCCAGTTGTCCCTTTAAAACCACTTAATAAATCAAAATATTAGACCAGAGTTTTGCATTTCAGTTGTGATGAAAAGAGGAGCATCCTCTCTTCAGCTTCTTTCCCTCAGGTGTTCCTCTAAAGAATTCCAGATAAGATGAGAACACATACTTATTCATGACTTTGATCTTTCCAAAGATGTCCAGCTCCGTCTGGTCATTGTGATTGGCTGCATCCATTACTTGCTTTGATTTAATGTACAGAGCGTTTTCCTTTGCAACAACCTGATCCAACCAGATCTGCCTGTTCTGGGGGGCCAGCTCATAATTTTCCAAGGTGCAGCCGTAGAAGCCTCGTTTCAGAGTCTCAGGCCAGGGCTGGTCTGTCACCATGGGGTGGTCTTCTCCCATAAATGCTGTGCACAGGGAGCTGTCCGTCCCCCGAGAACGTCCTACCTCACATCCAATCACACTCATCAGGAAAAGGGAAAAGGTTCTGAAGTTCCGTACGGAGGCTGAGAACACAGCTGCCATGAAGTAATGTCCCCACCGTTCACAGTTGTAGGAGCACTGCTGGAACTGAAAGGTCTGCTGACAGAAGTCGTTGAACTTGGAGGCCTTGAGGCCTTGCTGCAGCTCCTGAAGTGAGGCCTCCCCTTGCTGGTTGGCAAAGGTCTGACGGAAGACTTCGATTTCAGCCTGGCTGTCAGCCCTCATGAACTTCCCCTCCAAACTCACGCTTAGATTCCTCTCATGCACTTTGTAGATACACTCATTCAGAACATAGTACAGGTCCGCAGTGACTTCTTCTCTGGCGGTATAGCGGATCTCCACGAGCAGATCCTGGATGGTGGAGATGCGCTTCAGGACAATGTTCTCCTCCACTGTCAGTTCATTGAGCCAGACTGCCTTCAGGTGATCTTTGTGTGGAATGTAATCAGGAGCACGCCTACTTTCACTCTCCTCAAAGAACAGGCTCCAGGTGAGGCCCTCCAAGCAGTCAATGGATGAGTACTTTTTACGCAGCTCCATTGGGACGAACATTTGAGGTTGCCTTGGCCACTCCAAGGTCTGAAGGTACAAAACACTTCCTTTATAATTTGGAAGTACTGAACCTGAACAGCCAAGTGTCCTCCTTGTCAACAGGTCACCTCTCAGGTGTAGCTGAGCGACGACTCTGCTGCTGTGGTCATGTGCTCTCCAGACACCATCTCTTCCTGTCACTATTGCCCCATCTGAGGTCACAGACACCAGGGTGGTATGAACGTGCAGCTTTGTGTCCACTCCAAGCAAGCGCAGAACTTGTAACAGCTTCAGAACAAAGTGCTCGTCATCTCCGAGGCTGCAGCTAATGATGCTGATGGTTTCAGTGTGACCAGAGAGGATTTCAGTCTTCAAAGTGGACACAAGTCTGCCAACTTCCTCTGGACCGTAACCTGCAAATCGGAATGCTCCGGTGGTACTCCTGCTGCCGTGACCAACCAGAACCACATCATTGTTCCTAGAAGGAAACATCTGACCTCCACGCAGAATTTGTAATGCACCCTGGTGGTATCTCAGGAGGGTCGATTCACCTGGATGCCTCTCAAACAGGTGAGCAGCTGACTGGGTCACTGCAGGGTCTTCCTCCATGACAACTATGGTCTGATGGCTGCTTTTATTTTCCTTTTCCCTAAAGGTTACATGATACATTGAGACCTCCAGTTAGATGTATGGCACACCTTTAAAAAGTTATTTTAAATACCTGAAAATTAGCTGCTAAGTTGCAGAGACAAGGACTTTAGTCTAAGAGCCGTACTTAAGTTGCTAAATCTGACTCATTACTTGGTTGTGACTCTCTCTGCTGTAAAACTGATGGTTTTCTCTAAGCAGCTGTTTGTCTGACTTCCTGTCTGACTGTTAGGCTCTGTTTGACATGTACTCAACTCACTCAGTACATGGTGATCACGATATAGTGCCCTATGTAGGGGATAGAGAACAGCCCATGCTTTAGATTTCTAATGCCACTTGAACACATCATAATTGTGAACAGTTATTCTTGTTTGGTGTCTGAGGAATAAGCGGGGCCCGGATTCACCTGAATAAAAGACTTGAATCTGAGCTGATCGATGGACGGCATCATTTAGCTGGTTGAGATGCAAAATGTAATTACCATTATTAGTCTCCATGATGCTATATGTCATTACACAGATCAGTACTTGTTAGCATGCTCTGTTGGTTCGGGTTGCAATACATTGTGGTCTATTTCTAGATACCAAATTTTAAAAATTGGTTATTAATTTCGAACACCACTGCAAAATGGCCGTCTTACTATACAGTGGTCCCTCGCTATAACACGTTTCACCTATCACGGACTCCCTGTTTCACTGATTTTTTTGGTGCACTTTTGCATGCTTTATTTTTCTTTACAGCACATAGAGTTCTCCGTCCTGTTCCTCCGTATAGCGCGGTTGTCCGATCGCCGAGTGCAGTGCGTCCTGATTCCTCTCTGGAGAACGCACACTGCGCCCTGGACTACCCAAAAACCATAGAGCTGCTGGAGTTGCACTGCTCTGGACTCCCTAAGAACCGTGGTGCCTCTCTGCTGGACCGCAGACCGAGTCGCAACCTCATGCTCCCTTCCTTCATGAGAGCACAGTGGGAGGTAAGAAAGTAGCTTCTCAGCAGGTGAGGAGCTGCCCTGCAGCAGCTGCAGGCTCTTTACCGCGACTAAACACACGGTGTCTGTCAGACACGATAAATACATCAATTAAATGATTTATTCTGCCGTTCTGATGGTCCGGTGTAGTGTTTAAACAAGAGAGAATGCTGTGAAGATGTGCCTGTCTCAGAAAAGTGTATAACGTGTGTAGTGAGGGGTTTTACAGCCTTAAAATATCTGGAATAATAGTAAAAAATTAAAACTGCTACATTACGGATTTCACCTAATGTGTGTTTTTTTTTTACGTAACTCCCGTGATAAACGAGGGATCGCTGTATAGTGAATAAGTGGACAGTTAGAGTCCACAGCATTAATTAGTTGGCTGTCAGGGCAATGGCATGGTGGGGGTGCTCGCACACGCCCTGAAACAGAAAGTGCAAATTAAAATGAGCCACTCTGATCGCAGGCTGCGCAACTGGCCCATCCCAGTCCGGACTGGCCCAAAGTTACCACAGGCCCACAGGGAAAATGCCCAGTGTGCTAACCCTAACCCTAACCATGGTGACCGTATTGTTCTACAAAACTGTATTCCTGACAGTTCAACCAGGATCACAGGACAGGACGCCATTTTTGTTAATGCCTCTGGTGTAGCCTGAATCATGTCACCATCAAGAAGCGGCTATGCACCAACGACACTGAACCTCTGGCAGTTAGCATGAGACTGTTTTAGCAGGATGTGATGTCATCCACATCTATCTATCTATCTATCTATCTATCTATCTATCTATCTATCTATCTATCTATCTATCTATCTATCTATCTATCTATCTATCTATCTATCTATCTATCTATCTATCTATCTATCTATCTATCTATCTATCTATCTATCTATCTATCTATCTATCTATCTATCTAATTAGATGAGGTATGTTACCTGTTCACTGGGACAGAGAAGACCTGACAGCTCCAAACATTCTGATCTGAAATGAAGAAAGCGTTGATTCACAGGTCAGGTTGGTTTGATGTGAGACGTCTGAGGAGAGACTCACTGACACCAAACACAAACAGCTGATATATACTGTACATCGTATAAATCGTATAAACATACAGGCAACTTCTGCTTCTGCTCTTAATGCCAGTAGCACCCGGATCTCGGTGTCACTCCAGTTTGCTATCTCCGCTGAGTATGCGTAACAGCTTTCCGGCGTTTACCTGATTTTTAAATACTTTTTCCAGTCAGGGGTTAGCTCACCATTGCCACGTTATTAGTGACACCTCCCTCTGTTGCGCCAAGGCGTAATCTTCACTCACAAGTCCGGTGTTGCGGTAATATTACTACCAAGCGTGGCGGCACGAATGCCGCAAAATTCCTGCATCGCCATGCCGCCACAGCGCTTTCATAAGACACACTGTGGTGGCAGTATTACGCTGATTTTCTGGCACGATGTGTCTTATGAAAGCGGCTTATGTCTGCAAAGAGGAAGACCCCATCAATGCTCCTTAGCCTCAACACTGAGAAAGCACGAACATTGGCCCGTATGGGTTTTAAGGAAACCTTTCTGAACTGGATTGGAGTGTTCTATTTGAACCCATGGTCGAGAGTTAGAGTCAACGGCCAATGCTCGGATTTTTTCAACCTGGGCTGTGGGACGAGACAAGGAGATGCACTATCACCAGTTCTGTTTGCCCTTAGTGCCAAACGCCTAGCAGAACTGATTAGAAGTAATCCCCTCATACAAGGAATAAAAGATGATAGTGGGTACCAACATAAGATAGCATTATATGGGGACGATATATTGTTGTTCATTGAAAATCCTATCCACTCTATCCCAGCCCTTTTACAAAATCTTATGGAGTATGGTTTAGTATTGGAATATAAAGTTAATCATGATAAACCAGAAGCAATGATGGTATCTGGGGTGTGGCCGAGCCAACTTGATGACATGGTGAAATCATCACAGTACGCAGCAAACGCCTCTGCTATCTCCTTTGGTTGAGAAGTTATCCTATTTGTATCAGGATGTTTATTCTGACGTACTACCCAACTTGCTTGCTCTTTTCATAATTGGAAGGCCAACAATCTACTAGCCTTATTTCGCCCTTCATAATAGTTTATTTGAGCAAATCTGAGCATTCCCTCAGCTTTATATGTTAGTAAGTCATCCAAGTTTTGGTTTTCCTGTTTTATTAACTCGAATATCTCATTTCTTGATATTTTGTGCTCTCTTTCTATTCGTAATTTTTTAATACGGTACTTTTTTAAAAGCCCATTACTTTTTTCTCACTTGTTGTTTAAACTTTTTATTAAGGACTTCACAAATTTTAGCCCTCGTGTTGAAAAGTTTGGATGCCCCTGGTTTAGAGGGAAAGTTTCCATATGTTATCACCTAAACAGACATTTCCCATTCTATACCTGAAACTTAAAGGGATACTCCACCCAAAAGTAATTTTTTTTCTATTGCAGTAAACACGTGTCCAAACGTCCAGCGTGTCCTGGGTCGACCCGGGGGCCTCTTGCCGGCAGGACATGCCTGAAACACCTCCCTGGGGAGGCGTCCAGGGGGCATCCTAACAAGATGCCCGAACCACCTCAAGTGGCTCCTCTCTACATGGAGGAGCAGCGGTTCTACTCCGAGTCTCTCCCGGATGTTCGAGCTCCTCCCCCTATCCCTAAGGCTGAGCCCGGCCACCCTGCAGAGAAAACTCATTTCAGCCGCTTGCATCCGCGATCTCATTCTTTTGGTCATTACCCAAAGCTCATGACCAGGTGAGGATTGGGAGGTAGACCGATCGGTAAATCGAGAGCCTTGCTTTCCGGCTCAGCTCCTTCTTCACCACAACAGACCGGTTCAGAGTCCATCACTGCAGACGCTGCCCCAATCCGCCTGTCGATCTCCCTCCTTCCCTCACTCGTAAACAAGACCCCGAGATACTTGAACTCCTCCACTTGAGGCAGACCTCTCTCCCGACCTGGAGTTGGCAAGCCACCCTTTTCCGACCGAGAACCATGGCCTCAGACTTGGAGGTGCTGATCCTCATCCCAGCCGCTTCACACTCGGCTGCGAACCTCCCCAGCAAGAGCTGTAGGTCAGAGCCTGATGAAGCTAGGAGGACCACATCATCCGCAAAAAGCAGAGACGAGATTCTCCTGTCACCAAACTCGACACCCTCCACACCACGGCTGCTCCTAGAAATCCTGTCCATAAAGGTTCTGAACAGGACCGGTGACAAAGGGCAGCCCTGGAGGAGTCCAACCCTCACTGGGAACAGGTCCGACTTACTGCCGGCTATGAGGACCAGACTCACACTCCTCTGGTACAGGGACTGAATGGCCCTTAACAAAAGACCATCCACCCCGTACTCCTGGAGCGCCCCCCACAGGGTGTCCCTGGGGACACGGTCATAAGCCTTCTCCAAATCCACAAAACACATGTGGATTGGTTGGGCAAACTCCCATGACCCCTCCATCACCCTAGCGAGGGTAAAGAGCTGGTCCACAGTTCCAGGACCAGGACGAAAACCACATTGCTCCTCTTCTATCTGAGGTTCAACTATCGACCAGACCCTCCTCTCCAGGACCCTGGAGTAGACCTTCCCAGGGAGGCTGAGGAGTGTGATCCCCCTATAGTTGGAACACACCCTCTGGTCCCCCTTCTTAAAAATGGGAACCACCACCCCGGTCTGCCACTCAACAGGAACTGCCCCCGATGACCACGCAATGTTGCAGAGACGTGTCAACCACAACAGTCCTACAACATCCATAGCTTTCAGATACCCAGGTCTGATCTCATCCACCCCCGGGGCTCTGCCGCCACATAGTTGTTTGACTACCTCAGAGACTTCTGCCCCAGAGATTGGACAGTCCGTCCCCAGGTCTCCCAGCTCTGGTTCCTCATAGGAATACGTGTCGGTGGGATTGAGGAGCTCCCAGTTGACGTCAGCAGCTCCCCGTCCCCACTGTAAACAGTGTGAGCGAGTTGCCGCCTTCCTCCCCTGAGGCGCCGGATGGTTTGCCAGAACCTTTTTGGAGCCGATCGATAGTCTTCAGAAGACTCTTCATGGAAGAAAAATCAACGAGCCAGTGTACCCGGCCCGGAGGGTTACCGGGGTCCCACCCTGGAGCCAGGCCTGGGGTTGGGGCCCGTGAGCGAGCGCCTGGTGGCTGGGCTTTCACCCTTGGGGCCCGGCTGGGCTCAGCCCGAACCGGATACATGGGCTCATCCACCTGTGGACCCACCACCTGCAGGAGAAACATGAAGGGTCCAGTGCATTGTGGATCGGATGGCGGACCAAGGCGGGAGCTTTGGCGGTCCGATCCCCGGACACAAAAACATGTCCAAAAGTTGTTTGCAAACCTCAAAGACGAAGAAAAGTAACACAAAGTCAGGAGCTGCTCAGAGATTATCTTCAAAAAATGTTACCAGGTTTAGTCGAGTAGCCAGTATTTGTATTTACAGACGTAGGCGTCTTTGGGGTCACTGCGTCATGTCCTTGCTCCGTTCAGCGGAGGCTTACAGCTGTTCTTTGTCATAAAGTAGTCCCGAGTCTAAAATAGTAGCTGTAATTCCTTTGTGTTACTTTTTATTTTCACTTACAGTCAATCTGTTTACTTAGGTCAATATAGGCAGAGTTAGTATCACTACTGAGTGAGTTTTAAGGACTGTTTTCTCACAATGCTAGTTGTTACCATTCACTTACAGTTTTTATGCTAAGCTAATGCTAAAGGAGTTCTGCCGGATCCGGATAAAGGCTGGACTGGTTTTGACCCACTGATCTAACTATGAGGAATATGGAAACAGACAAAAATCTCTTTTAGGTGGAGTATCCCTTTAAATGTCACAAAAATGTTGAACTTATTCTTAATGAACAGAACAAAGTCTTTGTTTTTTTTTATTAAAAGATCAATAAATCTTCGTCGACATGAGAGGATCTCATACACTTGACTCGATTCTACACCAGGATCCCTGGATCTGATTGGTCCATTGTTTTCTAGTTTCTACAAACTAAATTTTCTTTCATCATCAGAAACAAGGACAGGATCTGAGTCTTTCTCCAGTTCAGTCCAGCTGGATTCAGTCACATTTGATGAGCAGAGTTCAGACGTCTGCTTTTAGTCAAAGTCAGTGAGGGTTTGAAAATCAAATTTTATAAACTAATAAAAGCTATGATTATGAAATAACACATCAGTAATTAATCAGAACTAAAGTGTGATAAAGGATTCAATGAGAGGTTCTTGAAGGAACAGATGTTTAAGGTTTGGTAATTAATAAATTAAATCAGGCTCTATTTTATTGATACTAAATAATTAATGAACAATCAATTAATGAATAATTAATTATTCATAAATAATTAAGTAATTCAAAAGTATAAAATACCACATCAAATTTAAATCACCCTGACAATAAGTCCTACTGCCCCAAATGAACAAACACAAACACAAAAACAGATTTTTTCTTAGATTATTATTATTATTATTATTATTATTATTATTATTATTATTATTATTATTATTATTCCTGTGTATGCAGTAATAGTCTTACCAGAGTTCAGTCCTGCTGCTGAACACAGATGAAGAATTAAGATTCCACAGAGTTTCATGGTGCTGCTGGATCCAGACTGAGGACCAGAACCAGGCCTCAGGTGGTTTCTCTGCTCACATTTGGTTAGATAGGAATGGAAATGACCAAATGACCGTTCATCAGATAGATATTCAAATGTCGGGTTGTGAGCTGCTTCAGTTTGAATTTTCACCACTAAAAGTCTGACTGAAGCTTCAAGAGGTTTTATATATATATATATATGTGTGTGTGTGTGTGTGTGTGTGTGTGTGTGTGGTTTTCCCTCAGACAGACCATGACTAGGTCTCTATCTGAGACTTTAAACCAACCACTGGGCTCATTGTCTCCTGAGAGGAACCTGCCTTTATCCCTGAGACCTCCTGACCTTCTGAGGCCTGTGGCGTTGTGTTTAATGTCCTACAGCCTTCATGAAGCAGCTGATGGACCAGTGTCAGCGTCAATATCTTCATGTTTGACACTAGGAGGCACCCAACCTGTCAGCACACGGCTGTTTCCAGGTCACTGCTAATCCCCTCCAAGCTTCTTTCTCCGTCTTAGCACCTCACCGAGTCCAGGTCTCACTGCGCTCACAATCCGGTCGGTCAAAGGTTTTTATTCTGTAACACACAGCTAACTTCACACATCGGGGTTCAGAGTTTTCACTAAATGTTAGAACTGTGAGCAGCGAGGCTGAGTGTTGGGCTGGATGAAGACTAAAGAGGGAAGATTTCAGTGACTTGGCTGTGAAACCCTGTCAGAGACCTGCAGGATGGTTTCACCCATCCCTCAGGAGCAGCTCAATAGAGAACTGAAGACTGGTGGAAGTCTGTGGTGAACATCAGGATCCTCTGGACCGCAGGAGAACCAGGTATATGAGGTTAGAATCCTGCCAATAATCAGAGAGCACAGATTAAACATCCACGCGTGTATTTTCCCCTCCCGCTGAAGATTCCCCCGTCTCGCGCGCGCACATCAAACACCCGCGCGCGAAATTCAACTACTCGCGCTTGTATTTACCACTGGCGCGCATAATAATACTCCTCGCGCGTGCAGAATGAAGCTCTCATGAGCGTGAGTGTGGCTGACACGCGCGCGCGCATGCTGCTTTGCTCTCGAGTGAATATTCTGCTCGCACGCGGAAATTAATTTTGTCAGTTTGGGGGCGGGTACCAAGGATTCACCGGCCCTTACATGATTGGTTACTTTAAAAAAGATCTTGCCTACATAGGAGTGCCTTGGACTTTGATTGACAGCCCAGTTGTTTACCTGAACACGGACTCCGACATTCCAACATGGCTGCTGCAGTGGAAGATGTTCACGTAAGTCGTGCTGATAAAAGGCTTTGTTCAACAAAACCAGTTCTTTACTCAGCTGGTTTGTTTTTCCTGGTATGCATCAGACTGTTACCATTACAGATTAAACCGCTGACCACAGACTTTGTCTTACAGATCACTTTTCTTGTTCGCTCAATACATTTTTAGAAATACATTGCATACATAGTTAAGATCGCTAAATATTTGTTATGTATAGGCTAATTTGTCTAATGCCATTTAACATTAATAACCATTTAGCAACCTAGCAATGCACTCAAAGATTTCTGCAAGCTTTAGACCCTTTGTTTTTTTTAATTAAATTAATTTATTTTTAATTTAAATTGTATTAAATTTATTGAAAAACAGATGCAATCCTATTAACCCATTGTATGATAACACCTTATCATATTCTGTCTCCCTCTCTTTATATATATTATTTACAATTATATATATGTGTGTGTGTGTGTGTGTGTGTGTGTATATATATATATATGTATATATACATAATTGTACCTGTAAGTTTTTTTCTCAATAATTAGCTTTCATTAATACATATTTCTTTAATATCATAGGTGATGTTTGCCACAAATAACCATCCATCAGCAGCATTTGATGCTTTCAAGAAAGCAACTGAAAGGCATGGCATACCCTCAAGGTAAATATTTACATGGTGCAATATCTAGACACTATTTTAACAGATATATTTAGTAATGTTGAAACAACTAAAGCTAATTTGTAGTGGTAGTACAGTCATTATTTTAGGATCTCTATTTGCTCTACAGAGTCAGAGGGGATCAGGGTGCAGAATGTTCAAATAGCCAGGTATATACTGACCGAGGAAGCTTTATGTCAGGAAAAAGTCTCCATAATCAGAGGTAATTAACTTCTCATCAAGCTAATACCTTTCAATATTTTGTTTTATCAAATCAGCGTTTTGTCAAGTCAGACATTTTGAAAGAATGCCTTGTAAATCCATGAATAGGACTGAGCACTTGTGGTGAGATGTCAGTACTTGTGTGACATCATACTACTACAACAAACTCCATGATCTAGAGATTGAACACCTTTTAGGTGTTTCCTCCACAGGTCTGTGTTATTTGGTTGATTTGAGGTAGAATAACAGAATGGCCCTCTTGTACTTTTTTGCTATCAGTTTATTTTTAAAATACATGGAGGCAGATGTTAGAACTAAAAACAATTTTATAGAAATTGGAGAATCTTTCAAAAGGTAAATATATTAATCAAAAACACAAGAGAAACTATGAGAGACCTTTCAAAGGTTGTGAATATAATTTATGATTATTATATTCTCATTTGCTTCTGACTTTCTTTTACAGAAGATCAGTTCACATGACTTTTCTTCAGAAGCTGAAGGCAGACCTAGACCTTTTGTACACGGCTGGACCCACCCCTGAGAACAGAAGGGAATCAGACTCTGTCCTGAGCAGCTCTGGTACACAGTGACAGGAATGATGCTTCATCCAACCCAGCAACCAGACAACCTGGAGGTGACTCTTTTCTCTTTTTAAAGAATCATAAAGTTTGATAAACTGAAAGCTAAACCACTTCAATAAAGCAAGATGATAAATGAAGTTGGTGTTTAAATCCGTTCTGTTCATTTTAGGATATTCAGGAGCCAGCCATCCACTGGGATGTTGCAGCTGAACATGGAGAAGATGGAGATGGTGATTGTGGTGCCTGAGTCTGAGTGTCCCTTAAATGAAGAGCAGCTAGCAGGACTTCAGGTGATAAAAATGTCAGACAGACAGAAACTACAAACCTTTACCTGTTATGTCAGGAGTTCATTGCTGCTGCTTTGTCAGGAGTTTGATTTAAACTTGAAAATGAGTATAGGAAAAAAATGTGATCTTTGAGCTTCTCTAATTTTACACATTTTTGATTTGAATAACAGCAACATGATCAACTGTGGATAAAGAAGTGTCTTGTGCAGAGATCTTTGTTGGTTCTAAGTTACGATTGAAGGCTGGTGTTCACCTTTATTTCTGTGGTTGGATGCTTCCCAATGTATGTTTCATACAATAAATATACAATACTCATTTTTTTCAAGATCACATTGTGCCATATCATTTTTACTTTCATTAACTATTGTTGGATTTACTCCTGTGTCAGTAACCCAGCCAACAAATTGCTCCGCTGACATTTAGAGGCGCGGCAGGTTTCAGCCAGTAGATGGCAGTGGCATTTTTACCATCTACAATGCTTTAAGTCAGGTATGACCAGCAATACCAAATCCTGGTCCTGGAGGGCCAGTACCCTAGCCTAGTGAACTAGACCATCAGTTCTTCTCTGCAGACTTTATAGTCTGGTTTACCAGGCTACCAGTACCCAGCAGGTTACAGGTTTCTTTGCTTCAACACACTTGAGTTCAGTCAGTGGCTGATTGAAGGCCTTGTACCAAGCATGACCTCATGCAGAACAGGTGATTCAATCATTACATCAGTTGTGTTGGACAAAAACAACTAGAACATGCAGAACGTGTCTACATGACAGGATGGACCCCCTGGGTATGATGGTGATAACAAACAAGTGAATAAAGGCTCACGAATTAGGACAAGAATTTATTATTCAAAAGTGGAAAAATCCATTTCTAACTCTGAATCCGTTGCTTTTAATGCAACAAAACAAACTCCACATTAATAAAAATGTTAGTCAAGTTTATAATATTTACTTATCAATGGAAGTCTTGTATTGCAACGCCTATTATATTCACAATGGGTACTTTATAGCAAATAAAATATTGGTGTCATTCAGTTAAGTAATTTATAGTTCTTAATGTATTCTAAACCAAAGGATAGGATGTTCTAATGAAAGTAACCATAAATGGGTTAATGGGACGTGAACTGTCAAAATGCTACGTAGTTTTCATCTGTTGAACTAAACTTTAAAACAGGAACATCTTATTCAGGTCAGTGCCTGCTGAAATCATAACCACACAGCACTGCTTTGGTCAGCTTTTCTTCAAAGTCATGATGATAGGTGTTCAAGTGCTGTGTAGGGTCTTGTGTGTACAAGTCTTGTCTTGTCTTGCTGGTCTTGTCTTGACAGTCTTGTCGAGTCTTCATACAGTCTCAGTCTTGGTCTGAGCTACAGCCTGAATGCAGTTGGAGCTGCTATGCTGCTATCTTAGCTGAACCCTTATCAGCTTTGAACAAGGCCTCTCGTCTCTCCCTCACCACGGGAAGATCAGAAATGACTTCAGCATGCTGCTGAAATGCCTCCCTTGCTGACCGGACGTATCCACGGACTGTCCGGCGAGGTCCTCGGCGGCCACGCCTTCCAGGACCACCACTCCGAGTCTGGGGACTCCAGCCTCAGCTCGTGGAGAAACCAACACCTGCCAGATCTAGGAGCGTCCACCTTTCAGTGAGCGAACACCACTTTCTGATCGAGAGGTTTGCTTTGATAAAGCTTCATTCTTCCACTCTAAATTAAGCCAAACCAAATCCCATTCCAAACTCAAGTTAGCCTAAATTGACTCTTAAAGTCCCAACTAGGTTAACTAAATTAACTAACTTCCCTAGTCATTAAAACATATGCTACGGTCCGTTAAAACTCACAATTAACCATCTTTAACATCCTCAACATGTTTAAGAATATTAATTGTGTTTACATCAAACTTTCAAACTGTCTTATCTGTCTGTGTTCTTAGGTTTTTCAAATTAAACGATTGTTCAATCCTTATCTGGTCTCAGTTCACGTTATTAATAAGGTATTTCAATTCACTGTACTCTTTCAAAGAACCTAGATAATTCCTGTAAACACTGAATATAAGTGATAGTATTGGAGATATTTTCTCCATATAAAACTTCCAAAACTTATTAGTGAATTTACAGAGGGTGTAGTTAAAATAACTAATAGTTATTTCAAAACGCTACATAATGGCCTTCTTCTTCCGGCTTCTGCTGAGAGCGGTCTCTGCTCCTTCTCTCCCTTGTGTGTTCCTCCTGCAGCTGTTTTGTCTTCTGAGCATTTTCCTCATTCCTTCTGGTTAAATATTTTTATTTTTCTTGATATGGCTTTGGTTTGCTGGCTTCCCAACAAAATGGATACAATTTTTTACACTCTCAAAACGGAGGAGGGGACTCCGCGGCTGACTGAGACAAGAGCTGTGGGGTTCGTAATGGATCAGATTGCTGGTCCTGCAAGTCTGTCTCTGGAGGTCTACAACTTTGGATTATTGATGATCGGGTGCACGCTCATTGGAATCTGCATGGACCTGGTTTATCGGAAAACAACGGAGCTAACAGGTGCGATTGACAGGATTCCTGTTCTTCAAAGGGGGCTGATGCGTGCTTTGAACACTGAAACACTCGGGAGGACTGAGTTGTCTCGTAGGACTGTCTGCGAACGAACTCTGGCGCGGAGTGAATTACGATCGATGTGTCGAACTACACGGATCAGATGGGACTGGCCAGGATGTGGAATTTGGACGGGATGAAGCCAGTGAGACAGACATTTAAGGCGGCTGTAACAAACAGGACTGCCTGCTCCAAACACATTCTGTTATCTTATCTGGTGACCCTGAAAACAATCTCCTACTCAACAGAGTGAATGAAGCGACTGCTCAGCCCCCCCTTCTCTACGCTCTCTCACCCTAACTCGCCTCCCCCCCCTCTACTGGGAGTGAAGGTCGGTCAGCTGTGCCGTGTCCTTGCTGCTGGTGGAGATCCTGACCCCCCCCACCCTCCTTGATGTGTTTATCGGTTGTTGTGACTGTGTGTAAAATGCTACTCCCTCCCTCCATTTTGTTTACATTTTCTTCTGCTCCCATCTTTATT
>SSNR01000042.1:499512-516117 GCA_006937965.1 Callopanchax toddi | reverse complement strand
TGGTGTAGCATGGCCTGCCTTCTGCCACTGTCTGACCATGGCTGTGTAGAGCTCTGTCCCTGAACTTCATTTACAACATTCAACATCATTAGTCACTACTTCATGCAATTACTGTTGTTAAATAAGACATTGGGTTGACACAACATAATGTACTGAAAATATGAATTAGCCAGTTTCTAAATCATACCATTTGGAACTGGAGTATTCAAAGCAGCTCTCTGCATGGAGACCAAATTGAGAGCTGCATCACGTACCTGGTTCTGCAAGACAAGAGAAAAATGACCATCACTGCTGAAATGAAGAAATCTAACTACTTGGATAAAAATGCGTTTGGATCATAACTCACCTGTTTTTTCCCGTTCCAATATTCTGCAACATCAAAGCTGAGTGTAGGCAACTGGACACACACAAGTCAACACTTGGTTACTCAGCAAGTAAAGGAGAACTATAGAAATAGAACGTAATTCACTATATTTTACTGCCTAGAAATGTTTCGATCATTTTGATAACATTTCTAAATAATAATTCAGTTCCTCGGTTAGAATATGGGCCAATATAGAGTCACTGCCTAAACGCCACATGTTTCATCAAATCTACGGTCCCATAAAATTATTTTTACAACTTAAGTTCCATTCCTCTGAATTCCATTTATTATTTTTCTTAAATTTTAACCTTAATGTCGTGTTAAATGTTGCATTATAAAAACATCGGCAATTTAAAAGGGAAATATACATTTTCTTAAACGGAAAACAGTGAAAACGAAAACACTTTAATTTTACAGACACAAAAACGTTTAACTTATTTATTGAATGGTTTATGTAGATGTATTTTTCATTTACTTTAATCAAAGCTAAACCTAACATGCGACTTTATGAGTTAGCCAAAGTGGCGTCTATGGCTAGCTCCGACAACTCAAACAAAAGTAGGCATTTCCAGGCAGTTACTTCAGAAATATCCAAGGTTATCTTTAAATTTACTTACTTAAATATATCTTCTTTGGCTCTGCTACTGTTGCTTGCAGTTCTTTTATTTAGTCACCACTCCATCCATCCTCACCGCAGTCCTGAACTGGCTAAAGTTAGCCTCCATTGATGCTATGTTCTGTATTTTTGGCAACGTGTTAATAAAGTTTTTAAAAAAAGTTAGCCCAAACCAGCGTCATAGAGATACACATTTGGGAGTCCCGCCTCTCTCTTCAAAAGTAACCAATCATGTAAGGGCCGGTGAATCCTTGGTACCCGCCTCCAAACTGACAAAATTAATTTCCGCGCGCGAGCAGAATATTCACTCGAGAGCAAAGCAGCATGCGCGCGCGTGTCAGCCACACTCACGCTCATGAGAGCTTCATTCTGCACGCGCGAGGAGTATTATTATGCGCGCCAGTGGTAAATACAAGCGCGAATAGTTGAATTTCGCACGCGGGTGTTTGATGTGCGCGCGCGAGACGGGGGAATCTTCAGCGGGAGGGGAAAATACACGCGTGGATGTTTAATCTGTGCTCTCTGATTATTGGCAGGATTATAATCTTATACCCTGGTAACCCTCACAGAGCACACACTGGAACCCAAAGCCTTTAGATATCTGGTACTAAACAAACACCCTGTTGGAAACCAGTGATCCTCAACTGCTGGGTTGTGGGCCTTTGTCTGGGCTAAAGGTGTTAAAAAAGGAACATCGTCTACACACTGCTCAGCTCTTTAAAGGACAAGTGACCATATTTAATCACTATTGCATTGTGGGGGTTTAAAACTCAAGCTAAAAATAATACTTGTAATTTTAAATTCTGTTTTAACAGCTAAGGATCAGATTGAAGCATGTGGGTCAGGAACAGAACGATTAGGATGATCAAATGTGACAACATAGCTGGAGGAGGAGAGGATATGAAGAGAGCAGTCTGAGGTTTCTTAACAGGCCACAACGGCGCCGAGTAGGTGCTGTTACAGGGTCGAATGATACCCTTCTCCAACAGGTTGTCAATGATCTCCTGCACAGGTCC
Source organism: Callopanchax toddi (assembly GCA_006937965.1). Lineage (NCBI taxonomy): Eukaryota > Metazoa > Chordata > Actinopteri > Cyprinodontiformes > Nothobranchiidae > Callopanchax > Callopanchax toddi. The sequence goes on along the minus strand of SSNR01000042.1, from coordinate 514,121 downwards.
CTCGGACAGCAGGGGAAGCTTGTATTGCTTCACAAAAGTTGGAGGTGCACCCGCCGCTGTGGGGATTGTTACCTCATGGATTGTAGTCAGGCCACAATCCAAGGAGTCTACTGAGAGAGAGTCTTTGTACTTGAGTAGGAGCTGACGGAGCTTGTTGTGCTCGATGTCGTCTATTAGAGCATCTGCTTCCTCCACAATCTTGTCAATGTGGGATAGAATTTCTGGAGGTCTCCCCTGAGGAAGGCTCTGTTGTTCCCCTACCAGACAGCGAGGTTGAAGTCCAGCAGGGAGAATCATGGGTTTGGGTTCTGTGCCTCGGGTCCACATCTTGGCCCTGACGTAATCCACCACTGGTTGGATACGTTTCGTGAGGTAGTTCCTCGCAACGAAGTTGACGTTTATGACCTCAGACACATACACAGGGTGGTCGAATTCCATCCACCCGACCTCGAAGTGAAGGAGAGTCATGTGTTGTATACGCACGGACTTATCCACGAACCCCTGAATATCCACCTTACACCGAACCAGGTCTGGTGTGTAACCCTCTATCTCAGTGGCCAGACAGATGGCGTCAAAGTAGAGGCAGGACATGAAAGTGAGGTCTGCGCCGGTGTCCATGAGAGCGTCCATGGTGAGCCCTTCCTCGACCCTTATCGGTAGGCATGGTTTGCCTTTATCACTCATTAAGAAGTCACAGAGATAGGTCACCCCCCTGATGTAACTTGGAGGATGTCCGTGGTGCCCTTTGTCAGGTGGTTTAGCCCTCCTCTTTTCTTCAGGGTCCCTTTTAGTGACCCTGCGTTTACCCCTAGGAATTTTTCCAGCATGGACAGCTGCGATAAACGCCCTCAGTGAGTCTGTGGGGGACTCTTCTTCTCCCCCCTCTGAACTGGAGGCCTGTTCATCGACAGCAGTGGCTGTGATTGGCAGCATGTGTCCTACTGGTTTCCGGAGGTCCTTAGAGGAGAACTTAGAAGGTGCGTCACGGTCACCACGTTGCCTAAGGCTGGCTGGCGAACGTGCGGCCTTCTGAGGATTCACCAGTGAGCGCCAACGTTCAGCACGTGGGCTCCACCTGGGTCTTTTTGACCTTTTATGTAAGGGGGAGCATTTAAACTTCGCCCCTTTGTAGGGTGTCTTGGGCTGTGGCCCAGAAGATGAGTCAACCACTGTGTCTTGGAGCACTGTGGTGCATGAGGCCTGAGGGTCTGAGCGGGAGTCGTCGTCTGCGGGAAGCTCCACATCAGACCCCTGTGGGTTAAAGTCGTTGAAGGAATTACTTCTAAAAATATTACCCGCGCGCTCTCTGTATTCTTTCACGGTTGTCGTATCGAAAAGATACCTGCTCAAAATGCATTTGTAGGATGGATGTAGGTTCCCAAGGAAAAGCTCTTTAAAGTCCTCACATTCTTCCATTCTCTGTTCATTTGTTTTCCCGAAGAAAGCACGATGAAGACGGGAGTAGAAGAGTTGTGGGTCCTCAGATGGGTCGTGTTTTACTGATAAAGCATGACTGTAGCCGTCCTTGAATGAGTTACCTGAGAATTCCTCCTCTAAAGCTTTGGTGAGCTGAGAGAAGTCATTTTTGATCTCAGGTAATTGGCGGTCAATGAAATCACACACTTCCTCAGAAGAAGTGATTTGGATGAGAAATATTTTATCAGAAACAGTGGCATCAGGAAACCGCATCAGATGATTTGTTTTAGATAAGACACAAGCTTTAAGTCATCACTATAAGAAAGCTCAAATTTAGTGATAAATTCAGCCATTTTGTACAGGTCTGCTGTAGTGAGTGATGGAGCTGACACTTGTGGCACGGAGGTTGTGGCACCTGTGATTTTGTGGTTGTTTACCTGTGATTTTGTGGTTGTTTACCTGTGATTTTGTGGTTGTTTACCTGTGATTTTGTGGTTGTTTACCTGTGATTTTGTGGTGATTTACCTGTGATTTTGTGGTTGTTTACCTGTGATTTTGTGGTGATTTACCTGTGATTTTGTGGTTGTTTACCTGTGATTTTGTGGTTGTTTACCTGTGATTTTGTAGTGATTTACCTGTGATTTTGTGGTTGTTTACCTGTGATTTTGTGGTTGTTTACCTGTGATTTTGTGGTTGTTTACCTGTGATTTTGTGGTGATTTACCTGTGATTTTGTGGTTGTTTACCTGTGATTTTGTGGTTGTTTACCTGTGATTTTGTGGGGATTTACCTGTGTTACCTGTGATTTTGTGGTTGTTTACCTGTGATTTTGTGGTTGTTTACCTGTGATTTTGTGGTTGTTTACATTATTATTATTACACTGATGTCTCTGATTTTTCAGAGTTCTGTAACCGGAAGTGGACAGAGAGCAGCTCACCCTGTAACTCACGTTGTTTCCGGTCAGAGGTAAAAGACCCGACCCTGGCCCCAGAGCCACAGGTTTCAGACCCTGCTCCCTCAGAGTTCCTGTTCTTCACCAGATCTCTCTCTCAACAACTTCCGGTTCTCTACCAGCTGCCGACCGTAGCTACGAGCAACCGCAGATGCGCAGCTTTCCGGTGACCCTAACCAGCGTGTGGTCGTGAAAACCGGAGGACTGGTCGGTAAATGGCGGGTAGAGGACGGTAACGGAGGAGCGGTGGGTCAGGTAACTAACCCCCAGCGGGCTGAAAGCTTTAGAGAAACCACAGCAGCTCACAGTTGACTAGTTAGCTGGTTAACACGACTAACTAGCCCCGTGGTGCGTTTACGGCCCGGGTTTAACAGCGGAACTCACGTGTTTCATCCCGTTACTGTGTTTACTGTCAGGCGTCACTTTAGTTTACTGAGTCCTCAGAGGACAAATGTCCACTTCCACAATCTGCTCCTACAACCTGAACGATGAAGACTTATTTCAGCTTTGGGTATAAAGCTGTTCAGCCCTGCTCAGAGGGTTTAATGCCCCTGCGTTGACCACATATCACTGTTGTTATTGTAAAAACAGCAGAACTGAGCAGAGAGCGTGACATGTTGTATATCAGCCACTGGGTGTTGTTACAGACTCTTTTCAGGGTTTAATAATTCCAGCTGAGATTTGGTGCTGGATATATTACACACCTCTGTGTGAGACGTCACACCTTCAGTCTCAGTGTTTCTTACTAAATGTGGTTCCTTTTAGTTTATTCTACCCAAATAGCAGCCCACTGGTCAAACGCAGAGGAATAATTTCATACACCCTTCTGTTATTTATTTCATGTTGTTGATGTTCTAGGTTTTTGGAGTTTGCTGCTGTGACGAACTCCATTCTATCAGTCCTGTTTTATTTCCTGATTGTTCTATTAGAGTTATTCATGGTTTTCCAGCTACTTTTACTTCTTATCTGTCTCTTTATGGTCGTCTGCTGCTGGTTTTCACTACTTTTAACCCTTACTTAACACAACCACATATCTTTGTTTATTTAATCTCTCTGTAAACAATAAGAGCAGTAACAGTTTTTTCTCTTTAGCTGAGCTCTGTTCTGTTATTAGTGGTTTCATGTCTGATGAAGACTTGATCAAACTGCTGTTGTTCTGATTGCTTAACGTTCTGTTCTCTCTGTTATTCCAGCTGCTCTGACGGTCTAACAAATGGACTCTCTGACACACGACTCGAGTCAGGAGCTGTCCCTGAGTTAATCCTTTAGTTTAGCTCTAACCTGGACGATGAACATGATTTAAAGGTTCAGAAAGAAACCAACAGACTCAATTTCACCTGTTTAGTTTATGGTTCTGTCTCTTTTCTGAATGTATATCAAGTAAAAAATGCTCTCATTACAACACTGAACACTGAATCATTAGACCTGAGAATGGAACCTGATCAAATCCAGAGCCATCAGGTTAGAACGTCTTCATAATCTGATCTGTTAGCTCAGTATCTATGCTGGTCATTTATCAGGAATTAGAACAAACAGAATGAGAGGAATAAATGAACTAAAAGGACCAAATGAAAAACCAAAAGGAAAAAAGAGGAAAAGAAAGGAAAAATTAAAAGAGAAAATAGAGATAAAAATAACAAAAAGGAAAAGAAACAAAGATAAAATACAGAAAAAACAAAATAAACAACAGATGGGGAAAAACAAGAGAAGATCAATTAAAGGAAAAAATAGTTAAAAACCTAAAGAAGAAAAACTCAAAGGGGAAAAAGGGAAAAACATTAAAGAAAAAAGTAGAGAAGAAACAATAAAACATCCATCCATCCATTTTCTGTAGCCACTTATTCCTCCACAGAGGGTCGCGGGGCAGCTGGTGCCTATCTCCAGCGGTCAAGGGGCGAGAGGCGGGGGACACCCTGGACGGGTCGCCAGTCCATCGCAGGGCCACACAGAGACGAACGAGACAAACAACCACACACCCACTCACACCTAAGGACAATTTACCAGCCCAATCAGCCTGACAGTCATGTCTTTGGACTGTGGGAGGAAACCGGAGTACCCGGAGGAAACCCACGCACGCACGGGGAGAACATGCAAACTCCACGCAGAGAGGCCGCAGAGCCGGGACGCGAACCCACGACCTCCTTGCTGCGAGGCAACAGTGCTAACCAACTGCACCACCATGCAGCCCACAATAAAACATGTTCTGGTAAATTCAGGTAAAACTGAAAAGTATAAGGAATAAAAAAGAAAAACCTAAAAGGTAAAGTGGAGAAAACAGGAAAGAGATGAAAGAAAGAAAAAATCGAAAGGGGAAATGAAATAGAATATAAGGATTAGTGAAACAAAACAAAGAAAATAGGGCAAAGAAAGATGGAGGGAAAGAAACAAAAAGGAAAGAAAATAGAAACAGAGGGGAACAAAAGAAAAATCAAGAGGAAAATAGAAACTAAAAGGGATCAAATGTGTCGCGCTAAAAACCTCAAATGAATTTCTGTTGGAATAATGGATCAGCTGGAGGAGTGTTCAACTCCTCTTCTGCTGCCGTTTCCATGACGACCTTTAGTAGCGGACCCCTTTAACGTTTAGGTGAATTCCTCTGATTTATCACATGAAGTGAAGTTGTTACTGAGTGATCAGCCTGGCAGGTTTTTGGTTATTTGTGGGTCCGATTTGATCGACGTGTTTTGTTTTTTAAAGTCCTCCCTCCTCGTCTGTTTACCTGGTTTTATGGATGTTATTTCTGTAGTTTAACCACTGAGTCATGTTGATTTGTTTGATTTCTGTTTGTGTTTCTAGATCCTGTTTAAAGATGGAGCGTTAGCTTCAGTCTCCGCTCCGATCCAGAGCTTGACCTCTGACCTTACAGACCCCTGAGGCCTAATGGACGGGCGGAGCTTTGTGATGCTGACGGTGGTCCTGCTGGGTTTTCCGAGCTCCTGTCGGTCAGGACCGTCTCCCCGGGTGTCCTTCCTAATGGGTGAGTGGAGGTTAATTGCATCATGGTGATGGAGACCCACCAGTCAGGTGGAGCTCTGTAGGTTTTACCTGGACTAACCTCTGAGCTCAATGTACTGCAGCTGTTAACATCTGGATGAGTTAAAGCGGGGGTGTCCAAACATTTCAAGACGAGGTCCAAAATCAACTCAGAGGTCACAAAAATTCACATTTTTATTTATAAAGTACAAAAAAACCTCTTTTTGTTAATGTTTCTATTTGTACATGTCAAAACTAGATTCTAAAGGAAACATTTTCATGACCAGAGCAAATAATTAGCTTTTTGAATAAAATGAACTGTAAACCTTAAAATTGGAATTGTGGTTCAATTGATCAGGATGTTAAAAACCTGTTTAACCCTCAGGTGTAGGGCTGCACAACATATCAGTAATTCATCGTCATCGTGATACCAGGACGTGGGATAGGCCCATCACAAAACGGCAATAAATGCTCGGTTCAAATGTTTCCATATACATCAATTCCATGTCAGCTAACGTGTTGTTTACACAGCATCTTGTAGTAATTGACCAATCAAATGTAGCCCTTCCCATGTGTGACCAATCAGATTAATCCATTTACGTTATACAGCCACCCCTAGGATGCAAAACACCTGAGCCGAGTTAGCTTAGCGTCGAAATGGCTGAGTGTACGAGTGAGGAAAATGTTGGTGAGGACGACAATCTCGTGGGTAAAAGAAATGGCAAGTCTACGTTACGTAACAATCACGGGTACTCTGCAAGTCCTGCCAAACAGCTGTGGCAACTACGAGGGGAAACGCAACACATTCTCCGATACAACCACAAAGATCTGTACGACGAGTGCCAAAGAGCTAACTGTAGTTAGCAAAATGCTAAAACAAGTACCGTAAAAGCACAACAATTCAACAGACATCCATGAATCAGAGTTTTGCAAGTGGAACTCTTGATGAGAAAACATCGAAGCGATACAAAAAAGTAACATACACCATCACAGGATCTAATTCCTATAAATAAAATGGACACTAGGGGGTGCTAAAAACAAGCCCAAACTGTCTAGTGTGCCTTTAAAGTGTTAAAAACCTGAAAATAACTTAAAATTTGAGGGTTTTAATCAGGACAGAAGTTGAACAAAGTTTTTAACCCCAAAAAGCAAAAAAATAAAAAAACAATCATTTATATTAATTTTTATTGTTTTATAGCCATTTTTGAATGTGCACATTTTACCCCAATGACTCGAAAGGGTATTTAATTTCTAATCTGCTAAAACTAAAAATGCATCAAAGTCAATATTTAAGATTTTACTTGACATGGCTAAGACTGATTCTAGAAAAACACCACAGCTACCCAAAGTAGTTTTATGGAAATTAACACGCACAAAAAAACAATATGAGCATCATGTAATCAAAATGATATTTAAAGGGTTGAAATCCTCTAAATGACTGAATATTTGATAGCTTTGAGCAGGGCTGATGTTGTTTAAGAGATTCAAGCAAAAAGAAAAAAAACTAATCAGTATTGTTTTATTGCAGTTTGTTGGAAGTGAACCTTTTTGTCCCTAATGACTCGAAATGGTAGGTCTGTTAGAAAATCAATTGTAGTTTTTTCTAAGTTTATCATAAAAGAGACATTGTTACAAAAATTGTGCCTCGTTCACTAACAGCCATGCTGCAAGCCAGATGAAGAGGAAAGTGACTAGTGATGCTAAAGTGTTAATAAAAAATAATACTTTGTGTTGGACTTAAAGATGTTTTCTGAAGAATTTGACAGAGATAACTTTTTGAATCCAGCGTCCTAAGGCCCCTCCTAAAACATCCCTTCTCCCCCTCCGGCCCACTCTATCCCCACCTCTACAATTGTGCACGCGCGTCACTCCAGCCTCTAATGCATTTCTCAGCCAGTTTAGTCACTGTACTTTTCATTGTTTTTCTTTCTGAAGTTGATGTAGTCTAGGCTGACCAAACATCCTCTTTTCCCCGGACATGTCCACTTTCCACATCCGGGAGGTTTTCAGAGATCGTTTTTCACTGGAAATAGGCTTGTACTTAAAGTAACTGGTGCAAATAAAGCAGTCCGTGTTGTGTGACACGGCCCTCTCACAGACAGAACAAACAGCGGTTCACAGTGTTTCTTTTACACTGTAACTTTAACACTACTTCAGATGGTTTTTGGGTGTGTTTAGTGTTGAGCAGTGTTAATGTAGTGGCTAAGACTCTAGTCTTTCAGCTTGAGGGTCGTAGGTTTGAATCCATCTCCTGCTGTGTTGATTAAATTTAATGTTTCTACTTGTTGATTTTTGAAAGCCTATTTGAAGGTTATTTAACTATTCTTCAAAACCACACAGAGACTGCATACTTTAAATAGGTTTAAGTCTTATTTAATTAAACAGTATAAAAATGTTTCATGACTGAGCCAAGTGAACAAGACCCTGAGATACTTGAACTCCTCCACTTGAGGCAGGACCTCTCTCCTGACCTGGAGTTGGCAATCCACCTTTTTCCGACCGAGAACCATGGCCTCAGACTTGGAGGTGCTGATCCTCATCCCAGCCGCTTCACACTCGGCTGTGAACCTCCCCAGCAAGAGCTGAAGGTCAGAGCCTGATGAAGCTAGGAGGACCACATCATCCGCAAAAAGCAGAGACGAGATTCTCCTGTCACCAAACTCCACCCCCTCCACACCACGGCTGCTCCTAGAAATCCTGTCCATAAAGGTTCTGAACAGGACCGGTGACAAAGGGCAGCCCTGGAGGAGTCCAACCCTCACTGGGAACAGGTCCGACTTACTGCCGGCTATGAGGACCAGACTCACACTCCTCTGGTACAGGGACTGAATGGCCCTTAACAAAAGACCATCCACCCCGTACTCCTGGAGTGCCCCCCACAGGGTGTCCCTGGGGACACGGTCATAAGCCTTCTCCAAATCCACAAAACACATGTGGACTGGTTGGACAAACTCCCATGACCCCTCCATCACCCTAGCGAGGGTAAAGAGCTGGTCCACAGTTCCACTGTAGTGGTCTTGTTCACGAGTGAGGGAAGGAGGGAGATCGACAGGCGGACTGGGCCACTGCAGACGCTGAACCGGTCTGTTGTGGTGAAGAAGGAGCTGAGCCGGAAAGCAAGGCTCTCGATTTACCGGTCGGTCTACGTCCCAATCCTCACCTGTCATGAGCTTTGGGTAATGACCGAAAGAACGAGATCGCAGATACAAGCGGCTGAAATGAGTTTTCTCCGCAGGGTGGCCGGGCTCAGCCTTAGGGATAGGGGGAGGAGCTCGGACATTCGGGAGAGACTCGGAGTAGAACCGCTGCTCCTCCATGTAGAGAGGAGCCAGTTGAGGTGGTTCGGGCATCTGGTCAGGATGCCTCCTGGACGCCTCCCCAGGGAGGTGTTTCAGGCATGTCCTGCTGGCAGGAGGCTCCCGGGTCGACCCAGGACACGTTGGAGAAAGTACATCTCCAACCTGGCCTGGGAACACCTTGGGGTCCTGCCAGAAGAAGTGGGAAGAGGACGGTCTGGAACTCCCTAGTTGGGATGCTGCCCCCGCGACCTGGACCTGGATTAGCAGGGGAAGGCGAGACGAGGTCACCCTAATGTAGTCCTCAGTAGCTGGGGAATGGCTAACTTTTTAACAGAAGTTTGCTCCAACTTCTTCATGACGGGCCGCGCTTGTTCGGTATTGCGACTGTAAACAGGAAGACATGAAGCGTCCTGTGCACAGCCCCTTTACAGGTGTACACGATGTGCATGCATGCACATTGATTGGCAGCCGACAATGCGAAAACTCAAATTCTATTGACTTAAAAAATTGTCCGGTCAGTGAGAATTCAAAGGGGTCTATAGGAGGAAGGAAGGACTTCAGAAGAATAACAGATGTCGTGAAACTCGACCCATATATCACAGTTTAGCACTGAGAAGGTACCATTCACTTAGTGTTTTATGCTAAGCTAATGTGTTCTATCAGTTATCCATCCATAAGGACCACACTCCAGTGACATCACTCAAAGTGGGCGGAGTCTCTAGAAACAGGAAGTAATCCTGCTTGGAGTAATACTCATGGATAGTCAGGTCAGTAGAGACACTGCTGAGTGACAAATTATTAGCTACTTTTCAGGTGTCATTGATTAGCAGCAGCTTCTCTTCTGATCTCACCAGTCATACGTGACCAGGCTTAGAGAGCTGAATGTCATACGTGACCAGGCTTAGAGAGCTGAATGTCATACGTGACCAGGCTTAGAGAGCTGAATGTCATACGTGACCAGGCTTGGAGAGCTGAATGTCATCAGCACAAAGATGATACGTTTCTTTGAAACACTTTAAAATGTGCTGAAGAGGAAGCAGAGTTGGAAAGGTGATGGAGGAAGACCTGTACTTAGAAACAGCCAGATAAATAATGCTCAGAGATCCTGATAGGCCTGTCCAGTGTCTCAGCCTACCAAGTAACAGGTGAGCGTGAATGTATCGAAAGCTGCAGTCAGGTCCAGCAGAACCAGAACATTCCCCTTCAACAGAATATATCCACATACAACAAGGAGATACCAGACCTGGAGAGTAGTGTAGTGTCTTCATAGCCTTTTACTGTAGTTACATGAGGTGGACATTCTTTTAAAATAGACCTGATTTTCCTTTAAAAAGGCAGACAGAAAAGGTTTAGATTAAAACAGCGTTTGTGAACTTAGAATTTAGGTAAAACTAAAAGAAGACTGCATAAGAAATATGTTTCATCTAACCCTTTTCATAAACGGTGAACCCAAAATCCATCCATCCATTTTCTATACCTGCCTAATCCTCCACAGAGGGGAGCTGGCGCCTATCTCCAGATGTCAAGGGGCGAGAGGCTGGGGACACCCTGGACGGGTCGCCAGTCCGTCACAGTGAACCCAAAATCACATCCTTAGAACTGAAAAAAGAGGAACCTGCTGAGGCCTTGTGAGTGTTTACACTACAGGTGAGTTCACAGGGCCAGAACAAATGGAGGTTATGTCACAAAAAGTACAAGAGTTGGACTACTTCCTGTTTCTGGAGGCGCCGTGATTGAGTGATGTCACCAGTGGGTGTGGTCTTTACTGTAGATAAATAACTGATAGAACGCTACTCCAACATCCCTCTGAACTGTCAGTGGCTGTAAATAACGTCGTTACCTGGTTTTGTACAACAGGTAGTCCTGGGAGGCATCTGACCTCCTTCAGTAGTCATGAAGTCGGCAACACCACAACGCTGCTTCTCAGTGAGGACGGAGGAACGCTGTTTGTAGGAGCCCGTGATGCTGTGCTAGCTCTGGATGTTGGCCACAAGGACGCCATCATTCTGAGGAGCAAGGTGAGCAGATGATCCATGACTGATGGTCCTGGTCTCCTTCCTGCTGGACTTGTGTCAGTTATCAGGACCCCACCCACCAGTGACATCACTCAAAGGGGGTGGAGTCTCTAGAAACAGGAAGGAGTCCTTTGACCAGAGCAATACTCATGGCTAGTCAGATCAGGAGAGACACTGCTACAGATTGTGACTATTTTTTTTTAGCATTTACCCATCATGCATCATTCTGGATGTTTTGTGTCCAATTCTGCAAATTTCCCCTTCCCCTGATTTTGTTTGTGACAAGTTTTTTGACAGATTTTGACTTTTTTTCCATGGACCACTAGAACATTGAAAGAGATACTGCCCTCTTCTGTCTTTATTTGTAGTTGGACTGGAGTCCTTCAGATAAAGATCTAGAACAGTGCTCCATGAAGGGCAAGAATGAGGTGAGTGAACATCCAGAAACACTATAAACTGACCCCAGGTCAGGGAACCAACCCAACACACTGATCCTTTAGTTTAGCTTTAGTGTCCTACTGAAGTGATGCTCTATCAGTTATTTATCTACACTAAGGACCACACTCACAACAGTCTCTGGATGGATGGATGGATGGATGGATGGATGGATGGATGGATGGATGGATGGATGGATGGATGGATGGATGGATGGATGGATGGATGGATGGATGGATGGATGGATGGATGGATGGATGGATGGATGGATGGATGGATGGATGGGACTTTAATATATAAATCTAAGTCAGTCTACAGCTGGTATAACAGATTAAATTTGTTGTCTCTTCAAATTAACTCAAAACACAGCCATTAGAGTCTAAACTTCTGGCACAAAGTGTCAATATTTTGTTTTTGCCACCATTATTTTCCAGCACTGCTTTAACATGGCGTTCACTGGAGCTTCACAGGTTACCACTGGGATCCTCTTCCACTCCTCCATGACGACTTTGAGCTGGTGGATGTTGGAGACCTAGTGCTCCTTCATCTTCGGTTTGAGGATTCTCTACAGATGCTCAGTAGGGTTTAGGTCTGGAGACATGCTTGGACAGTCCAGAACCTTTACCCTCAGTTTCTTTATCAAGGCAGTGGTCGTCTTGGAGGTGTTTGGGGTCGATATCATGTTGGAAGATTGTCCTGCGGCCCAGTTTCCAAAGGGAGGGGCTCGTGCTCTGCTTCAGTATGTCACAGTACATGTTGGCATTCATGGTTCCCTCAGTGAACTGTAGCTCCCCAGTATCGGCTGCACTGGTGGGGTCCCAAACCATGACACTCCCACCACCATGCTTGACTGTAGGCAAGACACACTTGTTCTTGTGTCCTTATGTCTGTTTTCAAGACACAACCTCTGGATATGAGGCTGAGAACGTGCACTCAGCTTCTTTGGTCGACCACGGTGAGGCCTGTTCTGAGTGGAACCGGTCCTGTTAAACCGCTGTAGGTCCTGAGTGTACTGCAGACCAGTTTTAGGGTGCATCGATCTTCTTATTGTCTAGGCTATCTTTATAGAGCAACAATTCTTTTTATCAGATCCTCAGACACTTCTTTTCCTTAAGATGCCATGTTGAACTTTTAGTGACCAGAAAGAGAGCGTGTGAGAGTGATGTCACCAAATTAAACACATCTGTTCTCCATTTACACCTGAGACCTGTAACACTAAGGGGTCACATGACACCGGGGATGGACAACGGCTAATTGGGCACAATGTGGTCATTCTTCACAGGGTGTAGTCACTTTGGGTGCCAGCGGTTTAGACGTTAATGGTTGTGTTTGAGTTATTTTGAGGATTGACACAGTTATACCAGCTGTAGACTGACTGCTTTACATTGTGTCAAAGTGTCAGGTCTTCTGTTGAATCCATGAAAAGAAAAGGTAAAATATTTACAAAAATGTGAGGGACATGTAACAGACAAAAGAATGATGAATATAACAAGAGTATTGATGACACTAATCTCCATCATAATGATAGGAATGGTCAAATAAATGCACACACTGTGTGTATTTATGTGTGTGAGCACTTCTTCCTCTACCATAGGAGTACTACCGGTGTAGGTACCAGATCGGCTCGGGGGCCTGCGCCTCCCGATTAAGTAATGCTACCTGATTGGCTGAACGTTATGACTAACGGACGTTACATGTTTGTAATAGTTACCTTCATGCTGAAGCTTTTGGTTGGTCCGGACAAATTCGTGGTTGCAGTCCTTCATTAGAGGAAGGACTACAACTTCTTTTGAATGAATCTTTAGATTTAACTAACACAGAATAATTCTACATTTATACAAATGGCCAGGCCTGCTAAGTAAATACATTAAAGTGATAATATGCAGTTTTGCTTGTTTTGGGCTCCCTCTGGTGTTTGTTTTAAATCACTGCATTACACAAGTTAGCATATTGTTTCAGCTTCTAAACGCCTAAATCTACCTGTTGAAACGTCTCCTCAGCCTTCATAGCTTTCTACAGGAGTGGTTATTTACTCCTTCAAAGAAATCAGCTGTGTTCAAGCAGGGAGAGATGGAAAAAATCAGGAATCATGAGCTAAAAACACTCCAGCGCTAGCATAACAGCTAGCCACTTTGTGTTAGCCTAACCCTCGTGAGACACGTGACTTCCTGGGTACCGTGACGGAGATCTTGCAATCGTGGTATTCTGGATCTAACCACCAGATGGGGCTAAGTGACTTTTCATTAACTCTGTAAAGAGTCAGATTAGCACAGACTGGCTAAAGGAGAAGATTTAAAAATATGAAAAAGTTGCACATTATCACTTTAAAGCATATGTGTCAAACACAAGGCCCGCGGACCACATGTGGCCCGCCACGTCATTTAATGTGGCCCGCGAGAGCTTAAAAGGTCTGAGTATTCAGAAATAAATAGGTAAAAAGCGTATTTTGACCAAAAACTACATTTCCCACAATGCATGTCAATTGTGTTACCCGCGACTTGACGGCTTACCGCCACTACAGGGCAGGGTGCACACAAGCAGTACCCTGGTCCTCATGAGAACCGGATTTCGAACGCGCCTTTGCGGTCCAGCGCTGCGCGGTCCCGATGGGAGACCCTCGATCTGACGAACTTCACATCCTGTTGCAGCTCAGTGAATGAGTCACATGGCCTCTGGAGCTAGTGGACACACACGGTAGGACCTCCGCTCCGACACACACACACACTCACAGCATCTCCAGTGCGCCATTACGCACAGCTCGGCGCGCGCTTTAACACACACACAATCACAGTACGTCCGACTCACGCACGCAGCTCACACATGCCCAGTAGGGGTACAACGGGTCAATCGATCCGTGATCAGAACAGATCACCCTCTTTGGTTCGGGACTTGGTTTGTAATCCAGCTGGCTGCGCTCGCGCGCTTTACTAACTCCTCCCCGACCCGACAGCTCGCGCTCTCAATCTGCTGATAAATAATTCCCCTCTGAGAAAGACGTTCATTTTGTCATCACATATCCAGTTCTCTCTGTCAGAATCAGTCATTTTAGTTGACCAGAACAAAAGATCACTGGTCGATTGTTGATCCATGATGCGTGCGCGCGCGGGGAGCTGCTGATCCTCCACCCCTCCGTCAGCTGATCATCCTCTTCCCTGATGGCAAACCAGATTAACCAGTTTCTGCCTAAGATAACGTGTTGTGTTGGACTTTTATACGAGCTAATGAACATTAATACTAACGGTGCTCAGTCAGGAGGATCAGAACACCTTGATCGTCACGCCTCCTCACCTGCTGCAGCTGTCTGACTGCAGTGAGGAAGAAACGGGTCATCGCTCTGTCAGACCGGAGAGGTGACTAGTAGAAGGATTTAATATTTAACTGGTTTAAATGTGTTTAAAAGTTTTATTTAAGCATCAGAATGACCTCATGAGTTAAAGGTTGTTTGAAATATTGAGCATTAAGCAGAAAAATGTTGAGCCAACAGCAAATCATCATCTTCAACCCCCCCCCCCCCCCCCCC
>SSNR01000042.1:477427-499502 GCA_006937965.1 Callopanchax toddi | reverse complement strand
CCCCCCCCCCCCCCCATGTGCGGACCAAACCCCAGAGCCAGGTTCTCCCTTGAGGACATGTGATGACAGACTGTGTGCACCCCTAACTATAACAACTGTTTTGATCAAAGTTATTATAACTTTGATGTATTTTTAATCCACTTGAATAGTTTGATCCTTGATTGATGGAGTTCAGTGGGTTTCATAACCTGACAAATCAAAAGGGTTTATGTTCTAACAGAGCAACAAGCAGACCTACTTTTCATGCATTTGTAATGTTTTATCTTGTATAAGTAATACATTCAGAGTTATGTAACGTTAAGGAGTTGTTACATTTATTTTACATTTAATTTGGTTACATTTTGAAGTGATCTGGCCCTTTGAGGACAGCCATAATGCTGATGTGGCCCTCGGTGAAAATGAGTTTGACACCCCTGCTTTAAAGCATTCACATTTAAAAACTGTTGTGCTTACTGTATTTGGCACAGTCTGTTTGGTTTCACATTCTTTACCAAGCAAAGACAATATCGTGTTTTATTAATAAATTATAGTTATAAAGAAAGCATTTAGGCGGTGAGAAACATGTATTTAATAACAAACCTGATTAACTCTTTCCTAAACACATGTGGAAGAACAGCAGCGAGAGAGATTTACAATGTATTTTGTCCGAGTGGCTTTGCCGTAGTGTGACGTCGTCGGCAGGAGAAGGCCCCCGAGCCGATCCGGTACCTACACCGGATCAGGATAACGACTAGGCTGGTTACAAATTGTTTATGCCCACTTATGTATATGGGGAACATGGCAAAAGACAAAAACATCACTTTTGGGTGGAGTATCCCTTTAATGTTGTGTGGACGCTAGAATGTTTACATTTTAAGTCCCTTTTAACTGATGGCTCTCCTCTCTTTTATTAAACGTTTTAGGATTTTGTCTGGAAGAAGATTAATGGTTACGTCATCCATTAGTTGTGCTGTTTGGAAATGAACATTTTAATATTAGATATTTTAAATACAGTGGATTTGCCTGATCTCTGTAACCAGCGTTGTGACTTATTAACACAGATAATGATGATGATGAACTTTTATTACAAGTGTTGCCTAAGTATAAGAACCCAGAGAGTGGTGTAATCGGCGGTTTCATAGAACTTTCTTTTCTTATTTTTCAGGCGGACTGTCCTAATTTCATCCGTGTTCTTCAGTTTTTGAACGCCTCTCACATTTACGCCTGTGGGACCTTCGCCTTCAGCCCTCGCTGCACGTACATCGTAAGTTTTCTCTGTCAGAGGGATGAATCGGTTTCAAAACATGACATCGTTACTTCAGGTCACCCCTCCCCCACCTCTCATATCAGAGCTCACATTCAGGTCATCTCACGTGGAGGAATGATGGAGTTCTACTGGTTTGGTTTTCATCCTGTGCGTCAGTCTGAATGACTCAACTACTAACTCGTCAACACCTGTAAACTGAATCTGATTAAAGCACAAAAACATTTACCAGGAAGTGAAGTCATCATTAGAGTGTGTATGTTTTGTTCATGTGTATGCGGCCTTTTCCAGTGTAAGGAGATGGAAAATGTTGAAAAGTCACCTTGAAGGAGCTTGAATTAGATTTAGTGAAGGTGTGAGAACCCCGTGTTGAGATCCAAGCCTTTCTGTGTGATTTTAACATTCACACTCTTATCAGGATGACCATAAACGTGTGGTCTTCTTTACCACAATAAATGTACAGACAGTATCCTGATGGTTTGATGGTTTCCTCCACCCAGCACTCGGACACGCTGACGGCGAGCCCAGTTACCGATGAGGGCAGAGGTCGCTGCCCGTACGACCCCTACCAGCGAAACACTGCTATCATCGTGGGTAAGGCTGCTCTACTTCCTGTTACAGGCTTAGAATCACATCGTATGGTTTTGTAAGACTGTATTTGGATCATGATGCAGAAAATAAGCATTTGTTCATAACTAAAGTTCACCTCAGTCCTTTGTAATGTGACCTTGGTAGTTAATGACAGAGGTCAAAGGTCTCCTGTAGGTCTTCACCAGGTCTGGCCCATTCTTCCATGTAGATCTTCTCCAGAGCTGTGATGTTTCAGGGCTGTCACCATGGCAACACGGACTTTCAGCTCCATCCATAGATTCTCTATTGGATTGAGGTCTGGAGACTGGTTAGGACACTCCAGAACCTTGAAATGTTTTTATGTAGCCACTCCTTTTGGTGTGTTTGGGTTCATTGTCCTGCTGGAAGATCCAGCCACGTTTCATCTTCTCACTGATGGAAGGAGGTTTTAGCCCCAGATCTCACCAGATATGGTCCCATTCGTCCTCTCTTAATACGGATCTGATCCTGTCCCCTTAGAAGAAAAACAGACCCAAAGCTTCATGTTTCCACCTCCATGCTTCACAGTGGGTCTGGTCTTCTTCATGTAACTCTTCCTCCTCCGAACACGGCGAGTGGTGTTTCTACCAAAGACTTCCATCCTGGTCTCATCTGGTCACATGACGTTCTCCCAGTCCTCCTCTGGATCATCCAGATGGTCTGTGGTGAGCTTTAGACTAGCCTGGACCTGTGCTGGTTTCAGCAGGGTGACCTTTGGAGCGCTGAGATCCATTACTAATAGTAACCTTTGTTACTGTGGTCCAGCTCTCTTCAGGTCAGGGACCAGTTCCCCGTGTACTTCTGGACTGGTTCCTCACCATTCTCTACATCATTTGTACCCATGAGGTCAGATCTTCATGGCGCCCCAGGTGGAGGGAGATCATCAGTGATCTTGATTCCATTTTCTAATAACTGCTCCAACAACAAGCTGCTCTCCTGTTGTAGACTGACTCATCCCAGACTTGGTCAGGTGGACAATCTTGTCCCTGGCGTCCTTAAGCCCGGGGCACACAGAGGACGGATGCGTAGCGCCACAGAATCGCCGCGGTCTATTGGGTTCACAGGACGCGCTCCGCAGCCGAGCGCTTCTTGGGAAATCGCCGTAATAAAAGCCGCAGCGCAGCACTTGAAATAGAACCCGATCCTATATTTAGCGCCTCCGCGCGGACCGGCGTTTGTGTTGCGCTCTCTGTGTAGCCACTCTCAGCAACTATAATGTTTTTGTTTTTTTAAAATGGCGCGGGCGCGACACATTCGTCTTCTGTGTGCCCCAGGCTTTAGACAGCTCTGTGATCTTGGCCATGGTGAAGGTTGGAGTCTGTCTGAAGGTGTGGGCAGGTTATACAGGTAACCAGTTCAAACAGGTGTCATTAATACAGGTAACGAGTGGAGGATAAAAGAGCCTCTTAAAGAAGAAATAACAGGTCTGTGAGGGACAGAATTCTTGTAGTGTAAAAGCTTCCTGGCCCATTCAAGATGATGTACCTAGTGGCGTCTTCAGGGTGCCTGGTGGCGTCTTCAGGGTGCCTGGTGGCGTCTTCAGGGTGCCTGGTGGCGTCTTCAGGGTGCCTGGTGGCGTCTTCAGGGTGCCTGGTGGCGTGTTCAGGGTGCCTGGTGGCGTCTTCAGGGTGCCTGGTGGCGTCTTCAGGGTGCCTGGTGGCATGTTCAGGGTGCCTGGTGGCGTCTTCAGGGTGCCTGGTGGCGTCTTCAGGGTGCCTGGTGGCGTCTTCAGGGTGCCTGGTGGCGTGTTCAGGTACCCTGCTGACCACGCTGATGTAAACGGTTTCCAAAGGTCTGACGAGACACTTGGGTTCCTCTCACCTCCTTAAATGTCCCTGGAGTTGTGCGGTCATCATCTGGTTCCTCGGGTCACTGATCACCATGAAGTAGTCACCAGTGTGGGATGTGGACAAAGAATGTCCACTTCTGTCTTTCTGTGACTCTTCCAGTCTGTCTGTATCAACCTGCTGATGACCCTCTGTGACCCCTAAGCTTAGTGGACACTCTGTCTGAGAACATCCTGTTTGAAGCTGCTCCTGTAGACAGGGGAGCGGATAATTGGACCACAGACGGCAGTGTGTGTGCGTTCTGCCCGGTCTGTGCCTGAGCCGGTTACGTACCAAACATCAGCACTCTGAGCACCTCAATGAAAAACTGATGGTCACCCCCGCCTATAGATGTACTTTCCCCTCCTTTGTCCTGAGCTCCTTCTGGACTCTCCTCATTTCTTCTGTGTTTCCTGATCTGAAAGCCCTTCTTAAAGTGATAATATGCAACTTTTTCATATTTTTAAATCTCCTCCTTGAGCCAGTCTGTGCTAATCTGACTCTTTACAGAGTTAATGAAAAGTCACTTAGCCCCATCTGGTGGTTAGATCCAGAATACCACGATTGCAAGATCTCCGTCGCCGTCATGGTACCCAGGAAGTCACGTGTCTCACGAGGGTTAGGCTAACCCAATGTGGCTAGCTGTTATGCTAGCGCTGGAGTGTTTTATCTCATGATTCCTGATTTTTTCCATCTCTCCCTGCTTGAACAGCTGATTTCTTTGAAGGAGTAAATAACCGCTCCTGTAGAAAGCTATGAAGGCTGAGGAGACATTTCAACAGGTAGATTTAGGCGTTTAGAAGCTGAAACAATATGCTAACTTGTGTAATGCAGTGATTTAAAACGGACACTAGAGGGAGCCCAAAACAAGCAAAACTGCATATTATCACTTTAAGCAGAGTTCTCAGATCTGGAATCAGCCATGGCTTGTTGGAATAACACTGTACTTTCCTGTTATCCACGCAGCAGTCAGTGTAATCATTATGGAAGATGTTAAACTGTCAATGTCCCCCATGTGGGACACATAGCCCCCCCAGGCTGTAGTTTGGAAGCAGTCTTTCAATGCCAATAACCTAAGTTATTTACGTATGACTACAGTAAAAACCTGTCCACCTGAACCGTTGGGTGGTTCGTGTCCTGGAGTGGACGCATGTTCTGAATGTTGTTCTGTTTCTCAGATGGAGAACTTTACACGGCCACCATGGCGGACTACAGGGGGAACCGGCCCGTCATTTCCAGACACCTCAGCGAGGGCAGCCGGGTGGACCTGAAACTGGACGACACATTAGGATGGCTGGAGGGTGAGTGGGTCCAGGTTCAGGACTACACATCTGGAAACCTTTGGACTTTGATGGTTCAGTTTTAGTCCCTGGATCCAGGTTTTAGTCTCTGGACTTGAGGGGGTTTCAGGTTTTCATGGTTTGGCTTTAAACTAGATGTTTATTTTTTGTAATTTACAGATTTAGATTTGTGGATGCTTTAGTCTTTACTCATCCCTGAGACGAGTCTCTCCGTTTCCTGGTTTCTGTAGATCCGACTTTCATCAGCTCCAGCTTCATCCCACATGAGGAGAAGATCTACTTCTTCTTCAGCGAAGTGGGCCGAGAGTACAACTTCATCGACAAGTTGATCGTGTCGCGGGTCTCTCAGGTCTGCCTGGTGAGTTCTACAGCAGTAAGCCAGTCAAAGTTAATCATCCTCCTCACGTTTATTAAGTGAACTCACTGGATCTGCTGCAGGAAGCTTGTTTTTCAAGGACGGGGCTTTAACGATGGGGATTGTGACGTCTGCTGTGTTTGTGATCCAGTGGAGGTCCTGAGTTGTTTCTTTTCTCTGTGGTTGTCAGAGCGATGTTGGAGGTCAGCGGACCCTGCAGAGACGATGGACCACGTTTGCCAAAGCTCAGCTGTTGTGTCAGGCTGGCGGTGAGCTACCTTACAACGTGATCCAGGACATGGCTGTCCTCCCACCAGCAGAGGGAGCTCCAGCAGATGACACAGTGTTCTATGGGATCTTCACCTCTCAGTGGTCAGTTTGTATAGATTAATAATCAGTTCCCTTCCTTCAGAAACAGGACAGTTTAACGAGGAATAAACAGGTTTAACAAACAGCTGTGACCTGAACTGCTGTGATGTTTCAGAAATAGAAGCTGTTTTCAGATGACGGCGATCCACTGGGTCCTGATCCTGACTAGATTTTTTTAAACACTGGGTCCCTTGTTTGTGTCAGTTTCTCTGTAGAGACGTTACGTCAGCAGATCTGCCATTAATTGAACGTTGAGGCTGTAAAGAGTTGAATCCAGATTTCAACATGTCATTCTGATGAAGACCCTCCTTCCTCCTTTAGACCCCTTTGAATTATTTCTGACCGGTGAACTTTTTCAGCCAATAAAATTCAAATTTCTGCATTGTCAGCTGTCTGTCAACGTGCACGCTCTTCAAGCAAACCTGTAGCAGTAGGGGGCGCTTTCGTACAGGACGCTCTGTGTCTTTGTCTGTATGGTCTCAGCTGTCATGGAGGAGGAGCCAGAAAAGTTATCCATTCCCCGACTACTGAGGGATTTACTTTTATTTTTAAGCATTTCTCCTCACAGAATGGCTAGGCTTGCCAAGGATACGCGTTTATTTTGGTTGGGAACTCATTCTGCGTGTGTCGAGGTGTTTTGGGAGGAGCCATGGTACGTTGGATTCAGAAATTGCTCTCTTGCTGAAAAGCTCCACATACGGCCTTTAAGTTTATTATTAGTAATTGTGATCATTAAAATGTCTAACCCTCTGCCCCTTCCATGGGGCCCGGCCAGGCCCAGACTGAACCATGGGCTCATCCAACTGTGGACCCACCACCTGCAGGAGGAACATGAAGGGTCTGACTCTGGTGCATTGTGGATCAGGTAGCAGACAGGGTCCGAAATTAACACTCGCCAAATTTGAGCAAATTGCTCCATTTGGCGAGTAAAATTTGGAGCACCATACGCCACATGGCAAGCAAATGTTTGCACCAAATCAGTCCTCTTTGATGGATTTCTGTGACGCTCCTCTCCTGCCTGCATGAGACGTACGAGAAACGTGAGAGTCGCACTCCCGCTTATCCATTCACTGTTTATCAAGGCAGCAGCAGTTAGCTTCGTGCTAAAACTAGCAGCTAAATGTGGCGGTTTTGAACTGGATTCAGCCAGTCTTCAAAAAGAGAAGTAATCCAACTGGAAGAAAACCCACCAGAACCAGTGGCAACCAGAAGATTTAATGAAAAGTGGCGAACTGGAGGTGGCGGTGGAGATGTTGTTCTTGATGCTAGCTACATTATGAACAGGTGTTGTGCAAAAATCTGTTCCTCTGAATTTTTCTGTTCATCTACCGGCCAACTTGGCCGGTAGATGATAAAATTTAATTTCGGGCCCTGGTAGCAGACATAGGCGGGAGCTATGGTGGTCCAGTCCATGGACACGAAAATAGCTGTTGGAAGATGGATTATTACCTCTCTGGCGGGGAAGGAGCTGGAGCTTGTGGAAGAGGCTGAGCGATACCGGCTACATATAGTCGGACTCACCTCGACACATAGTGTTGTCTCTGGAACCCGAGTCCTGGAGAGGGGTAGGACTCTCTTCTTTGCTGAAGTTGCTCCGGGTGAGGGGCGGAGGGCTTGGGTGGTTTTCCCCAAGGTTTAGCCCCAAGACTCTGACTGTACGTTGGGGTTTACCCTGGGAGACAAAAGGCCAGCTTCCCTGCGCCTTCGGGTCGGGGAACGGGTCCTGTCTGTTGTTTGAAGCTTATGCACCAAATAGCAGCTCAGAGTACCCACCCTTTTGGAGTCCCTGGGACGAGTGCTGGATGGCGCTCCGACTGGGGACTCCATAGTCCTGCTGGGGGACTTCAATGCTCACGTGGGCAATGACAGCGTGACCTGGAGTAACAGTAACTTGGTTCTTAAAGTGACTGGGTTGATAAAGTGACTTGTAAGGTGCAGTTCTTTCATAAGTAGAACACTGGAGACCTCTGGGGGTGCAGGTCCAAAGGTTGTTTGTGCAGGGGGCTGGAAGAGGAGGGGACAGATCTGGGAAACAGTTGAGCTTCCTCACAGACCACAAAAGCTCTGATTTATTTTATTGTGATATTGTAGCAACTCAAATGTCCCACAGCTGCCACCTGTGTAAGCATTGCTACTCTCCGCCATCAGTTCCAGGTGAACCTGTAGATGTGTCAGAACCAGAAGCTTTCTTTGTCACTGAACCAGCGTCCTGGTACAACGAGATGTGTCCAGTACAACCTGACCAAGATTAGACACACAGAACATGTAGAACACATTACAGGAACAGGCAGACCGCGGACGCCGCCCGAGGGTCCACCCTTTTGATGAAGAGGAGGATAGATGGTCAAACAAGAGGGAAGTTGCAGAAGGATAAAAAAAACGTGTTTCATTTCTCTGCTCTCCTTAGGGGAGACGGAGACTTGACTCAGGAAAAAACCGCCTGACTACATTCAAAGCAGACGGACTCAAACAGTCACAAACGTAACGCGTGATGTAGGTAGGGGAGGGTGAGGGGAACTCCGAGCCAACCCCACAAAGCCGCCGCATCTTCACGCAGCTTACAGCGAGGCCACTCTGGAGGGGAACGAGGTCATCGGTCCAAGACAAACGTTGAAGTGTAGAGGGCGTGTCTGTGTGTCAGTAGGATGCGTGTGTTGTAATCAGTACATGTGAGGAGGGGGGAGCGGAGAAGCCGCCTGCAGCTGCCTCTGGAGGAGTTGAGTTGAGTCTTCAGCCTTTTCCAAGGCCGGCAGGGAGGTCGAATTCAAGATAACAGATTGTTTTGGAGCGGGCAGAGATCATTGAAAAATGTACGGAGAAGGTCAGACTTTGTAGTTTTCTACACAGCAGATTCTAAGAACCAAACATACCAATCCTACATCAGATTATCAGCATTTTGTCTGAGTTTAGTTGATGTTTGAATTTCCTACAGCAGCTGTCAGCACCCTTCAACATTTCTTCAGAAAGTTTCCGGTTTTCCATTTTCCTCCAAAACTGCATCATATTTTTCCACAGACTTAAAATCAGGTGATCTGAGGAGATGGATAATAATAAGATTTTTATAGCACTTTTCTATCTAAGGATACTCAAAGTGCTTAACAGACTCCATTATTCATGCACACACTCACACTCGTGGTGGTGAAGTACATCCGTAGCCACAGCTGCCGTGGGGCAGTCTGACAGATAAACATCCTCAGCTGACCCCCGGAGTCGAGACTGCTGGTCTTGTTTCTGAAGAACAGGCATCATGTGTTGTCTGTCTCTGTGTTAGATCTGATCAGAACCTTGGTCATTTCAAAAACCTCTTAAAGACCCACTTCTACTCACCGGCTTCTGACTCGTTAGAAATGACAGTCTGATCAACCATCTCCACTACGCCCCCGTGTATCATATGCATCATGTCTGCTGTAAAGCACTGTGGGAAGAGTGCTATATAAAGTTGACATTGTCTAAATTAAAGTGTTTACTGTGCGCTTTCTGTTCAACAGGGCTGTGAACTCTGGACGATCATCTGTGTGTTCGTTTCGTCTGACAGACATCAGATCTGTTCTGTCTGGAAACTACAAGGCCCTGAATCGAGACACACTACAGTGGAGCACGCGGGTCCAGGAGAAAGTCGCAAATCCAGGAGAGGTAAAAGCAATAAAACCCATCAGTTAATCACAAATATACCGTATTTTCAGGACTACAAGTCGCTCCGGAGTATACGTCGCACCAGCCCAAAAATGCATAATAAAGAAGAAAAAAACATATATGTCGCATTTTTGGAGGAAATTTTATTTGATAAAATCCAAGACTAAGAACGGGTATTTCATATTATTAGCTGTTTTCATAACGGCAATTTGCCGCGAAGCCGAGCCGGTATCTGGGAGCCCGTCGTTCATAAGGGTTCAGACCGTGCCGGTAAAGTTGTGCAATCATGTGCTTTAAACAAAAGATGACTCACTGGCGGTATAAAGGGTTACGGGGCGGTCTTCACGCCGTCAACGTGCAGGTTACAGAGACGTGAGACGGAAGTAAACAGACAGGCTGCTGCTGCTGCTGCTCATAACGCCAGGAGCACCCAGATCTCCGCTGAGTTACAAACAGCTGTCCGGTGTTTACCTGATGTTTAAATACTTTTCCAGTCGGGGGTCGGCTCTCCTTTGCTACGTTATTAGCAACACCTCCCTCTGTTGTGATCTTCATTCACAAGTCTGGTGCTGCGGTAATATTACTACCAAGCATGGCGGCTGATTGGTACACAGGCCTACAGCGCCATCTAGCGGTTTTAAAGCGGCGTGGAAATGACTGAAACATGTGAAATTCTATACTTCGGTGTATAAGTCGCAGGAGCCACCAAATTATGAAAAAAAAGTGCGACTTATAGTCCGGAAACTACGGTAGTACAGCTACACTCACACTGAGAGAATATTGACCCCACTCACCCCCAGTGTTTGTAATAACGCCGTTAAAAGAACAGCGTTACCCAACTACAGTAAGTGTGTTCCCTTTAATAACGAATCATCACCCACCAGAGTTAGTCATGGAGTTCCTCAGGGTTCAGAGTAGGGCTGGGCGATTAATCGAAAATAATCGAATATCGAATTTTATAACTCTAATCGATGTCATTTTCCCCATAATCATATGTTTGATATTTTAAAAAATGAAAAGAAGGGAGTAGGTTCCGGATGTCCGTGTCTCTTTAAGAAGCTGTTACACGACTCAACCAGTCCGTGTCACATGCTAGTCACGTGACTCCTCCTCCTATACGCCTATACTTTGCGTTTGCAGGAAATTTTAGTCTGTGGAGCAATTATGCTGCTACAGTTTTTGAGCATACAGGTAGCTATCGTCCATTAATCGTTATTGAGGTTAACTCCTCAATAAATTGTGATATTGATTTGAGGTCGTATCGCCCAGCCCCAGTACAGAGCCTGTTTAGTGCTCTTTACTCTCCATCTGCTACCACTGGGTCAGATTATTACAGTAGACATGGGATACAGTTCCATTGTTATGCTGATGATGCACATTTCTATTTATCCATGAAGCCTGATGAGTCCAGACTACCAGCATGTCTTAAAGACATAAACATTAAATTTTCTGTTTTTAAATTCAGACCAGACAGGTCGTGGTTTTTGGACCTCTGGATGGATTATCATAAAACCTCGGTGTTATTCTGGACCAGGACCTGTCCTTTAACTCCCTCACTTGTGCGTGCTTTACATTTTGATTTGCAGCCTGAATCTTAAACTTTTACAAAAAGTTAAAAATAAAGAAAGAAGTAACAAAATGTTGATAAAGTTAGCAAGTTCAAATGTTTAAAATCAACACGATATTTTAACAATTTAGAGAAAAGACCTAACTCAAACTTAAAAGCTAAAAATACAAATGTAAAATGTTCATAACCAAGTAAAATAATGAAACTTCTAAAAAAAAATCTGAAAAACAAAAGAAATGTAAGTTTAAAAATTCAAACATTAAAAAAATGAAATAAATTAAGAAAATTTTTAAAAACAATTTAAAAGAAGACAACAGAAAAATGTACTTTAAGTAAAATAAAACTCGGTGGTTGAAGATGAAATTGAAGTATTTTAGTGAGTACAAGTACTTCACTATGAGCCAAATATCCTTTAACTCTCCTTCAGGAGACACTTCCTGTTTCCTGACGGCTTTATTTTCTTTGTGTTGATGTTTGTAGTGCGGCCTGCACAACGCTTCAGATAACGCCCTGCGATTCGTCAAGGAGAACTTCCTGGCAGAAGACATCGTGCGTCCGTCTGGGAGACGTCCGACCATGGTGTCCGTCCAGCACGCCTACAGCCACCTGACGGTCCAGAGGGTCCGCGCCGCCAACAGGAAGCTCTACACCGTCCTGTTTCTGCTGACAGGTGGGCCGGGAACCAGAACCGGATCAGACGGTTTATTACAGGCTGTAGAATCTGTGACGGGTTCAGATGGGACTGGGGTGGTTCTGAAGGTCTTAAAAAGTCCCTTTTAAAGTGCTTGAACGTGATTTAGGGAGAGTTGTTGAACCCTGTAGAGGTGAAAGCATCTTACAGCTCACTTTGGTGCTTTTTGGTTTGGTTTCTGGTGAGTTTCCTCTCCTCGTGAGAAGGTGGGAGATGTCCCGTCTGCAGCTCTCTGCAGTTATGCTTTTTGACCACAGGACCGTTTGTTTTACACTCTAATATTTGTCTGTTGGTTCTTGTTGTGTTGCAGAGGCTGGTTTCTTACACAAAGTGGTGCTGCTGCAGCCTGGAGTCCACATCATCGAGGAGATCCAGGTTTTTGAGGCACCTCATCCCATCAAGAGCCTGAAGCTGTCTGTCCCCAAGGTGCACAGAGACCAGCTAACGTCATGTGTTTGATGTTTGGGTCTTTTTCATGTGGCGTTGTATCAGTTCTTTATTGGTTTTTTAAACTTTATTTAGCATGTTCTTGTGAGCACACTTAGAAAACAGAACCTGACAACTAAACAGAGCTTTATTGTGTCATTTTGCTCCACATGAAGAATATTTCATAAGAATGACTTAAATCCCAGTTTGTGCCTTCATATTTATTACTTAGGGTTCCTAAACCACCTGAAATGGGATCTGCAGCCCATGAAGTCATAACTTCATAACAAATCTAACCATAAAGGTTTTTTTATTCTGTGTAAAACCATCTCAGAGCTGTAAACCCCTGTGTGGTCTGACTGCAGGATGTGCTCTATGTTGGAACATCTGAGGCGGTGTTGAGGGTCCCTACGTCCAACTGTTCCTACTACTGGACCTGTGCTCAGTGTGTTCTGTCCCGAGACCCGTTCTGTGGCTGGGACCCTCTCAGCAGGACCTGTACAGAGGTCTCTGGATCCCAAAGCACTCTGTGAGTCCAGCATTGTGACTAGAATGGCTCTAACAAGTGGTTGACCTGACGGGTAAAGGGCTAACTAGCAGGTCAACCACTGGCTCATTTGAG
Source organism: Callopanchax toddi (assembly GCA_006937965.1). Taxonomy (NCBI): domain Eukaryota; kingdom Metazoa; phylum Chordata; class Actinopteri; order Cyprinodontiformes; family Nothobranchiidae; genus Callopanchax; species Callopanchax toddi. The sequence goes on along the minus strand of SSNR01000042.1, from coordinate 486,860 downwards.
TCCTTTTAGTTTATTAAACATGAACTCTACTGAAAATAACATTTATAAACTAAAAAGTTCTATAAAAAGGTCCAGGTCAAGTCTAGAGTCTGTAGATGGAGAGTCCAGGTCAAGACTAGAGTCTGTAGATGGAGAGTCCAGGTCAAGTCTAGAGTCTGTAGATGGAGAGTCCAGGTCAAGTCTAGAGTCTGTAGATGGAGAGTCCAGGTCAAGACTAGAGTCTGTAGATGGAGAGTCCAGGTCAAGTCTAGAGTCTGTAGATGGAGAGTCCAGGTCAAGACTAGAGTCTGTAGATGGAGAGTCCAGGTCAAGTCTAGAGTCTGTAGATGGAGAGTCCAGGTCAAGTCTAGAGTCTGTAGATGGAGAGTCCAGGTCAAGTCTAGAGTCTGTAGATGGAGAGTCCAGGTCAAGACTAGAGTCTGTAGATGGAGAGTCCAGGTCAAGTCTAGAGGAGGTCTATGTAAAGCCTGACTGGGACCACTGGGGTTCTGTTGGGTTGTTTTACTGGTCACTTCCACTTGCTGAATGGATTTAGGGTTGATTAGATGGATGTAATGGTTGTCTCCCTGTGAGAAGCTCAGCTGTGGGAGCTTCATGAAGATCTGTAACAAGAACAAAAATGAGTTTAATTTTTACTCACTGGTCACCAGACAGGGATGTGGAAAACTGGGATATTTCTTCTCTGACTGTTTTTCCTCTTTAGGATCCAGGATGTAGATGGAGGGGATGTTGAAGGGTCCTGCAGCAGTGTTTCATCAACACACAGAAGCAGATTTGGTCCAAACAAACTGCCCTCAGGTGAGTGGTGTTGATCAGGTCAGCTTAGCCTCACTGAATGTGTCCAAACTAATGATCATGTGTTCTAGCATCGGAACATTCTGAACTTGAAAATACACCTCGCCTTGCTTTTGTCCACTTATCTAGATCCAGGTTGTGGGGGCAGCATCCCTAGTAGGGAATCCCATACGTCCTCTCCCCAACCAGCTCCTCTGGTGAGACCCCAAGGCATTTCCAGGCCGTCCTGAAGATATAATCCCTCCAGGTTTTCCTGGGTCGACCCGGGGTCTCCTGCTGTCAGGACATACCTGAAACAACCTCACCAAAGAGGCGTCCAGGAGGAAACCTGATCAGATGAACCACCTCAGCTGACTCTTCTCCATGTGGAGGAGCAGCAGTTCTACTAGGGGTCTCTCCTGGATGTCTAAGCTCCTCGCCCTATCTCTACGACTGAGCCCAGCCACCCTACAGAGGAAACTATAGGCCTTCTCCAGATCCACACAACACATCTGGACTGGTTGGGCAAACTCCCATGTTCCCTCCAGCACCCTAGCAAGTGTGAAGAGCTGGTCCACAGTTCCAGGACCAGGACAGCAACAGTACTGCTCCTCTTCGATGGTTCCACTATCAACCAATCCCACCTCTCCAGGACCCTGGAGTAGACCTTTCCAGTGATCCCTCTATAGTTAGAACACACCCTCTGGTCCCCTTTCTTAAAAATAGGGACCACCACCCCAGTCTGCCACTCCACAGGAACTAGATGACCACGCAATGTTGCAGAGACGTGTCAGCCACGACAGACCTACAACATCCATAGCCAGGAACCAGAGGTACCCAGGACAGATCTTGTCTGCTGTGTAGTGGTTTCACTAACTCACCTACAGAAAAATGTAGTCATCCCCTGGTCTCTCAGCTCTGGTTTCTCATCAGGATATGTGTTTGTTGGATTGAGGAGCTCTTCAAAGTACTGCTCCTACCGTCCGACTATATCCCCACTTGACATGAGCAGCTCTCCATCCCCACTGTAATCAGTGTGACTTCCTGCCCTGAGGTGATGGATGTTTTGCCAGATCCTCTATTGAACTGACTGATAGTCTTCCTTCTCTGCCTTTCCAGCCCCCTCAGTGAATGTCACTGCTGCACCCCGTTTAACCCTCCGGTACCTGCCTGCTGCTTCACACAGACAACGCCACGCCCTATAGGTGTCCTCCTTAAGCCTGATGGCTCCCCTAACTTGTGGTGTCCACCAGTGGGGTATGCCACAACTGGCACCAGCCACCTCAACAATCGTAGAGCAAAACAAGGCCCATTAAGTCTCCATGCCCCCTGCTGCCCTTGGGACGCGGTCAGAGCTCTGTCAGAGGTGGGAATTGAAGAACATCTTGACGTGTTCTTCCTCCAGGCGTTCCCAGTAGACCCTTACGATACGTTTGGGCCTTTCAGGTCTGCGCAGTGTCTTCCCCTGCCATTTAATCCATCGCACCACCAGATGATGATCAGATGACAGCTCTGCTGCTCTCTTTACCTGAGTGTCCAAAACATAGGTCAGAAGATACATCTACAAGGGCGATCATCAACCTTGGACCTCGGCTGCCCTGGTGGTACTAAGTACACCAGTGGGCATCCCTATGTTTGAACATGGTGTTTGTTATGACCAAACTACAACTTGCACAAAAGTCCAAGAACAAAACACTCAGGTTCAGACGGGGAACACTGAGCTGCTGTTTGGTGCATATACATAAACAACAGTCAGGACCCGTTCCCCAACCCAAAGTTGCAAGGAGGCTACTCTTCCATTCCCCGGAAAAAAACCTTCAATTATAGTCTAGGGAGCCTTTAGCTCAGACTGAGCTTTAGCTCTGGCGGGCCTTTAGCCCATCAGGCCTGAAGGCTGAACTAGGAACCCGTTTGTGTTGTTTTGGACGTTTTGGGTTTGGCTCTGTCTGTGTCCTGGTCCTTACTGAACCTGTCTGTCTGTCAGCTTCATGTCCTGCAGGTGAGCTGGTGTCAGTGTCTCTGAACCAGGTGGTCCGGCTCCTCTGTCCAGCTGCGTCCCAGCTGTCCCGGCAGCTGTGGGAGCGACCCAACAGCCGGCTCTCCTCGGACCTGTACCTGCAGCTGGAGGATGGGAGTCTGAGCTTCGTGGCCACCCCAGCCACGCTGGGCCACTACCTGTGCCTGTCCACTGAGAACGGTTACCGGCAGACCATGGCCATCTACCAGGTGAAGCAGAAGAGCAGCCCTGTGGCTCAGACACCAACCGGCTACACCCAAACCAAGGCTGGACCCACTGCCGGACCCGGACCGCGCACCTCTGAGGGGAGCTGGCCAAAAGTCACAGAATCAAGACGAGCAAAGACTGAGTCCTCCCTGTCCATCAGGACCACTCAGGTCACCAACCACCGGCTCAGCAGGAACCGGACTCTGGGGACAGCAGAATCCGGTTCTAGAGGAGCAGAACCCCCCGACGGGCAGTCCCTGCTGTTGCCCCGATATCCTGGCTACCTGAAGGAGCTGGTGGTGGTGTCTGTTCTGCTGGTCCTCTGCCTCAGTCTGCTGATCACCATGACCCTGTATGTTCTCAGACAGCGCTGTCGGAGCAGAACCGCCCCCCAGACTGGACCTCTGAGCAGAGACTCTGGCAGGACGACCCCAGAGGAGCAGGAAGCTCTGAGAGGTAACAGGCACAGTGGTCAGGCGCCGAGCGGAGAACATTCTGCTGGACTCGTCTGCAACGGGTCCCTCTCAGAATCCAGACAGCATCTCCCCAACACCCCCATCTGAGAGGCAAACCCCAGGCGGTTCTGGTACCAGTAGGTCCACGCCCAGTGGATCCGGGTCAGGTCCTCTGATCCTACTGGGCTCTGAAAATAAAGGATCATCTCCTGGGACTTTATGGACCACATGTGGACGGTTTCTACAGGTTCTGGGCTCACCCACTACAGCTGGTTCTGTTGGAACAACCCAGATGGGTTTCTAAAGATCATCAGACCTGATGATCAGTTTAATGAAGTTGTCTTGTTCAAATGTGAAGCTCCATGAAGATTTGGAGCCAGAACCAGAACTGGTTTCCTAATACATACGTGCCTTGGCAGCACTGGACCGTCAGAACCCTCCAGAACTCTGAACGTTGACCTGCTCCTTACTGGAACTGATTTCAGCTGGCTCTCCTCCAGAGGCTCTCCTCCAGAGGCTCTCTCTCCTCCAGAGGCTCTCCTCCAGAGGCTCTCCTCCAGAGGCTCTCTCTCCTCCAGAGGCTCTCCTCCAGAGGCTCTCCTCCAGAGGCTCTCCTCTAGAGGCTCTCCTCCAGAGGCTCTCCTCTAGAGGCTCTCTCTCCTGTAGAGGCTCTCTCTTCTGTAGAGGCTCTCCTCCAGAGGCTCTCCTCCAGAGGCTCTCTCTCCTCCAGAGGCTCTCCTCTAGAGGCTCTCTCTCCTCCAGAGGCTCTCCTCCAGAGGCTCTCTCTCCTGTAGAGGCTCTCTCTCCTCTAGAGGCTCTCTCTCCTCCAGAGGCTCTCCTCCAGAGGCTCTCTCTCCTGTAGAGGCTCTCTCTCCTCTAGAGGCTCTCTCTTCTGTAGAGGCTCTCCTCCAGAGGCTCTCCTCCAGCGGCTCTCTCTCCTCTAGAGGCTCTCTCTCCTCTAGAGGCTCTCTCTCCTCTAGAGGCTCTCTCTCCTCTAGACGCTCTCTCTCCTCTAGAGGCTCTCTCTCCTGCAGAGGCTCTCCTCCAGAGGCTCTCCTCCAGAGGCTCTCTCTCCTCCAGAGGCTCTCCCCTAGAGGCTCTCTCTCCTCCAGAGGCTCTCCTCCAGACGCTCTCTCTCCTGTAGAGGCTCTCTCTCCTCTAGAGGCTCTCTCTCCTCCAGAGGCTCTCCTCCAGAGGCTCTCCTCTAGAGGCTCTCCTCCAGAGGCTCTCCTCTAGAGGCTCTCCTCCAGAGGCTCTCTCTCCTCCAGAGGCTCTCCTCCAGAGGCTCTCCTCTAGAGGCTCTCTCTCCTGTAGAGGCTCTCTCTTCTGTAGAGGCTCTCCTCCAGAGGCTCTCCTCCAGAGGCTCTCTCTCCTCTAGAGGCTCTCTCTCCTCTAGAGGCTCTCTCTCCTCTAGAGGCTCTCTCTCCTCTAGAGGCTCTCTCTCCTCTAGAGGCTCTCTCTCCTCCAGAGGCTCTCCTCCAGAGGCTCTCCTCTAGAGGCTCTCCTCCAGAGGCTCTCCTCCTCCAGAGGCTCTCCTCCAGAGGCTCTCTCTAGAGGCTCTCCTCCAGAGGCTCTCCCCCAGAGGCTCTCTCTCCTGTAGAGGCTCTCTCTCCTCTAGAGGCTCTCTCTCCTCCAGAGGCTCTCCTCCAGAGGCTCTCTCTCCTCTAGAGGCTCTCTCTCCTCTAGAGGCTCTCTCTCCTCTAGAGGCTCTCTCTCCTCCAGAGGCTCTCTCTCCTGTAGAGGCTCTCTCTTCTGTAGAGGCTCTCTCTCCTCTAGAGGCTCTCTCTCCTCTAGAGGCTCTCTCTCCTCTAGAGGCTCTCTCTCCTCCAGAGGCTCTCTCTCCTCTAGAGGCTCTCTCTCCTCTAGAGGCTCTCTCTCCTCTAGAGGCTCTCTCTCCTCTAGAGGCTCTCTCTCCTCTAGAGGCTCTCTCTCCTCTAGAGGCTCTCTCTCCTCTAGAGGCTCTCTCTCCTCTAGAGGCTCTCTCTCCTCCAGAGGCTCTCTCTCCTCCAGAGGCTCTCTCTCCTGTAGAGGCTCTCTCTTCTGTAGAGGCTCTCCTCCAGAGGCTCTCCTCCAGAGGCTCTCCTCCAGAGGCTCTTGTAGCCTCACCAAATAGGCTACATCCTCTGACCTTTGACCTCTGTTGACCATCACAACAATAATCCATCTTTTTCCCAATAACTTGGAATACAATCACTCTTGGATTATGTTTAACCTGAATCAAGATCCCTACAGGTGTCCTACTGTCCACTTTCAAGTGTCCATCTCCCAGATGACCTTAACTGGACACTAACTGGTCTAATAAAACACTCTCTGTAAAGGAGTCTCTTCTGTAACACCAAATGACTGGTGTTCCAACTGTAATCTCTTGTTTACAGAACATTCTCTGGTTGTTCCTGTTCAGGGTCATCCACACACTCACACCCAAAGTGTTATAATGCTTCTCTGCTATTTTCATGCATTTTCTACCATTATAATGTGAGTGTTAACGGGCGGAAGTCATGTGACTTGGTAACTCCCTCACAGTCCCTTGTCCAATCAGAACGATTCACAACTCCACTAACTCAGTTCTGATTAGTACACTTAACATCTTCTGATTGGTTAAATTTAAGATAACTCGTCTCAAAACTAATACTCAGTTCCGGTACAAGTCAGTCTTGTCGAGTCTCAGTCTTGGTCTGAGCTACAGCCTGAAGCAGTTGGAGCTGCTATGCTGCTATCTTAGCTGAACCCTTATCAGCTTTGAACAAGGCCTTGAGAGACCTGCTGTGTCTCTCTCTCTCAGTCTCTCCCTCACCACGGGAAGATCAGAAATGAGTTCAGCATGCCTGCTGAAATGCCTCCCTTGCTGACCGGGACGTATCCACGGACTGTCCGGCGAGGTCCTCGGCGGCCACGCCTTCCAGGACCACCACTCCGAGTCTGGGGACTCCAGCCTCAGCTCGTGGAGAAACCAACGCCTGCCAGATCCAGGAGCGTCCACCTTTCAGTGAGCGAACACCACTTTCTGATCGAGAGGTTTGCTTTGATAAAGCTTAATTCTTCCAAACTAAATTAAGCCAAAACTAAATCCCATTCCAAACTCAGATTAGCCTAAATTGACTCTTAAAGTCCCAACTAGGTTAACTAAATTAACTAACTTCCCTAGTCATTAAAACATATGCTACGGTCCGTTAAAACTCACAATTAACCATCTTTAACATCCTCAACATGTTTAAGAATATTAATTGTGTTTACATCAAACTTTCAAACTGTCTTATCTGTCTGTGTTCTTAGGTTTTTCAAATTAAATGGTTGTTCAATCTTTATCTGCCTCAGCTTCACGTTATTAATAAGGTATTTCAATTCACTGTACTCTTTCAAAGAACCTAGATAATTCCTGTAAACACTGAATATAAGTGATAGTATTGGAGATATTTTCTCCATATAAAACTTCCAAAACTTATTAGTGAATTTACAGAGGGTGTAGTTAAAATAACAAATAGTTATTTCAAAACGCTACACTCTCCTCTAGAGGCTCTCCTCCAGAGGCTCTCTCTCCTCCAGAGGCTCTCCTCTAGAGGCTCTCCCTCCTCCAGAATGTTCCCTGACAGGAAATAAAACAAAGGTGATTCCAGCTCTGATCAGAGCGACTGGTGTCTTCATCCGTCCTCCAGGATTCAGCTTCATCCTGCTGCTCTGGCTGGAGTCTCAGGTCCAGTCAGGTTTAGTGAAAGTTACCTTCTGCTCCTCAACTCAGACTTTATTTATATTTCACATAAAAAAACAAGTTGACTAAAGTGCTGAACAGATTAAAGTAAAACTACATCCATGGTAAAATTATAAAGTCTGAAGAAACAAACACAATAAGAACTGATTGAGTCCAGCTCAGCCTGGATTAAAGCTGAGGAGTAAAAACCAGTCTGAGCAGGTCTGGTAGGACCTGACAGGTGGTTCCAGAGGGGAAGGTGCCCTGGTCTCCAGCCTGGTCTCCAGTCTGGTCCCCAACCTGGTCTCCAGCCTGGTCTCCAGCCTGGTCTCCAGCCTGGTCCCCAGCCTGGTCTCCAGCCTGGTCTCCAGCCTGGTCTCCAGCCTGGTCTCCAGCCTGGTCCCCAGCCTGGTCTCCAGCCTGGTCTCCAGCCTGGTCTCCAGTCTGGTCTCCAGTCTGGTCTCCAGCCTGGTCTCCAGTCTGGTCTCCAGCCTGGTCTCCAGCCTGGTCTCCAGCCTGGTCCCCAGCCTGGTCTCCAGCCTGGTCTCCAGTCTGGTCTCCATCCTGGTCTCCAGTCTGGTCTCCAGCCTGGTCTCCAGCCTGGTCTCCAGCCTGGTCTCCAGTCTGGTCTCCAGCCTGGTCTCCAGCCTGGTCTCCAGCCTGGTCTCCAGCCTGGTCCCCAGCCTGGTCTCCAGCCTGGTCCCCAGCCTGGTCTCCAGCCTGGTCTCCAGTCTGGTCTCCAGCCTGGTCTCCAGCCTGGTCTCCAGCCTGGTCTCCAGTCTGGTCTCCAGCCTGGTCTCCAGTCTGGTCTCCAGCCTGGTCTCCAGCCTGGTCCCCAGCCTGGTCTCCAGCCTGGTCCCCAGCCTGGTCTCCAGCCTGGTCTCCAGCCTGGTCCCCAGCCTGGTCTCCAGTCTGGTCCCCAACCTGGTCTCCAGCCTGGTCCCCAGCCTGGTCCCCAGTCTGGTCCCCAACCTGGTCTCCAGCCTGGTCTCCAGCCTGGTCCCCAGCCTGGTCCCCAGTCTGGTCCCCAACCTGTTCTCCAGCCTGGTCTCCAGCCTGGTCTCCAGCCTGGTCTCCAGTCTGGTCTCCAGCCTGGTCTCCAGTCTGGTCTCCAGCCTGGTCTCCAGCCTGGTCTCCAGCCTGGTCTCCAGCCTGGTCTCCAGCCTGGTCCCCAGTCTGGTCTCCAGTCTGGTCTCCAGTCTGGTCTCCAGCCTGGTCTCCAGCCTGGTCTCCAGCCTGGTCTCCAGCCTGGTCCCCAGTCTGGTCTCCAGCCTGGTCTCCAGCCTGGTCCCCAGTCTGGTCTCCAGTCTGGTCTCCAGTCTGGTCCCCAACCTGGTCTCCAGCCTGGTCTCCAGTCTGGTCTCCAGCCTGGTCTCCAGCCTGGTCCCCAGTCTGGTCTCCAGCCTGGTCTCCAGCCTGGTCCCCAGTCTGGTCTCCAGTCTGGTCTCCAGTCTGGTCCCCAACCTGGTCTCCAGCCTGGTCTCCAGTCTGGTCTCCAGCCTGGTCTCCAGCCTGGTCTTTGTTTGTCCAGAGCGTTGTGTCTGGAGTATAAAAGTGTAAAAGGTTTTTGAGATCTTGAGGTGCTCATGGGGGGATTGAACACCACACGGCTGATTTTTTTTTTTTTTAACCCCGTGTCCTGTCCGGCTGTGGAGCAAACAGAATAATGTCTGAGTGCCAAAAACAAGGTGAGAGGTTACAGCCACTGCTATAAAACTCCTCCTGATTTTTGTTTAAATATAACCCCAAAATCTTTATTTAGAATATTTTTATCGTTGATTGGACACGGAGCCTGAAAGTGAAGGGACCACACGGCTGATTTAGCGTCGACCCTACGATGACCTGGAGGCTAGGAGGAGTGGTGTGTTGACCAGCGAGGAGACGAGCTGCAGACGATGGATTCCTGAGTGATCCTGCTGAAGTACAGAGAGTTAAAATAATCCAGATCAGATCAGATCAGTGTGGATCACTCTCCTTATCTTTGGAGGGGAGATGACCTTTGACCTTGGCAGTGATTCTCAACTGATGAAAACTTGACTTTAGGACAGAGGTCACTTGTTTACCAAAGTAAAAGCACCGTCATGAGTCATGTCCAGGTTTTAACGACTCAGCAAAAGGACCAATCAGAGGAGTTGATTCACTAACTCAGAGTTTATTAATGGATAAACTGAGTTTATCCTGTAATAAACTCTGAGTTTATTCATTAAATCAGAGTTGATTAAACTTGGAGTTTATTCATTAACTCAGAGTTGATTAAACTCAGAGTTTATTCATTAACTCAGAGTTGATTAAACT
>SSNR01000042.1:457809-468063 GCA_006937965.1 Callopanchax toddi | reverse complement strand
ACTAAAGGAAGGTCATTCCAAAGTCGAGGTGCAACAGACTGGAAGGAGCGATCACCTGGACTTTAAATCTGGTCCTTGGAACTGTTAGTAGATTCTGGTCTGTGGACCTGAGGACTCGGGTTGGAGCTGTTAGTAGATTCTGGTCTGTGGACCTGAGGACTCGGGTTGGAGCTGTTAGTAGATTCTGGTCTGTGGACCTGAGGACTCAGGTTGGAACTGTTAGGAGATTCTGGTCTGTGGACCTGAGGACTCAGGTTGGAGCTGTTAGTAGATTCTGGTCTGTGGACCTGAGGACTCAGGTTGGAGCTGTTAGTAGATTCTGGTCTGTGGACCTGAGGACTCAGGTTGGAGCGTAGGTCTTTATCAGGTCAGTAACATAAAGAGGAGCTTGACCATGTAGGGCCCTGAAAGTTATGTGAGACAATCATAAGATATATAAGAGACAATGATGAGATATGTTAGAGGCAATGATCCAATATGTGATACAATGATATGTGAGAGACAATAGTAATGAATAAGTCAATGAGAATGACAAGATATGAGAAACAACTATATGATATGTGAGAGACAATGAGGACATGTGAAAGACAATAATATATGAGACAATCCAAAAATATGTTTGAGACAATAAGATTAGTGAGAGACAATAATACTGTGAAGTGTTGTGTACGCTCTATCATGTCTATACACACTCATAATCTCTGGCTACAACAACAGGAATTTAACCAGCAACCCATGAGTCTAAGAACTAAATGTTTTCGGACCACAGCAGACTGACTGTCCGTAGCTGATACAGAGGTTCTGGTAGGGTCTCTCTGGTGTATCTATGATGTTAGGTCATTGTTGTTGTGCACGTTGTGAAGCAGACTTCCTGTTTGTGTTTTTACTGTCTGCTGCAGCAACATTGTTTCAGAAAATGCACTGGGCTGATCGAGCAAAGATGTAAAGTAAGTGATCGACTACTGTTGATACCTCTGTCACACAGGCTGGCTGTATGTGTGTGTGTGTTAATGTTCGTAGAATCATACGTACTCTAGAACAGATCCTCACAGACAGTCATGTGTTTACTTTAGAGGACTCTATTGACCGAAGGGAACGGGTCGTTTCTGATCTTTGACTCTGGGTTTTCTTGTGTAGCTGCTGATCGATGGAATTCTGGGAACTCTGGTGATCTTCCTGGTGCTGGAGCTGCTGATCTGCATCACAGCCATGTTGTTTGGACTTAGTGTTCTGGCTGCAGGTGGAAACCAGGTGAACTCTTTATCAGTTTGTTGTTTATTGTCTGAATTCTGACTCGGCATTCAAACTGTTCATTTTTCTTCCATACATGTTTTGAACTGCTTCTTCTTGTAAACATTTTCAGCAATTTCAAAAAGTTCTAATGTATATCAGAGCGCTCCACTTGTTTAGGACTTCATGGCTATGACTTTTGGTATTAGTATGATTAAAACTTTAGTTTTTTTGCCCATTAGGTAACTCCCACCCAGAAACCTCATTGAGATTTCAAACATGTCTTAAGACATTAAACCTTGACACATTGAAGCCATTATTTGATATTTTTACCATCTCTGTCAAATCACAGTTTAAGTTTTATGAAAATTTCAGAAAAATTTAACCCCCCCTACTCTAATGATGTCATCACTCCACTTCAATTGTGTGTGTGTGTGTGTGTGTGTGTGTGTGTGTGTGTGTGTGTGTGTGTGTGTGTGTGTGTGTGTGTGTGTGTGTGTGTGTGTGTGTGTGTGTGTGCGTGCGCGCCAGGCTTCCACCCAGAGGCCGGCCTATCCTCAGACTCGCCCACCACCAGTTCCTGCGGTCCAGACTGTTCCAGCTCCTCAGGCAGCTGAGCCGTCTCAGGTACCTTTTGGACCCAACAAGTCTGTTTCAAGTTGCAGCTTAATTGGTCACTAGAACCAGGACCAGGATTTACCCAGCAGCATTTCAAGGTTCAGGGACTGTTTAGAAATGGGCCAACTCCCCTCGCCTCGCCTTCCTTCCCTTATCCAGGTCCGGTTCACGGGGGCAGCATCCGAATTAGGGCATCTCAGGCTATCCTCTCCCCAGCCAAGTCCACCAGCTCCTTAGCTGGGATGCCCAAACGTTCCCTGGCCAACCTGTTGTATTTCTCCCAGCGTGTCCTGGGTCGACCCGGGGGCCTCCAGCAGGACATGCCCAAAACACCTCCGAGGACGGCGTCCAGGAAGCATCCTGACCAGATGCCCAAACCTCCTCAACTGGCTCCTTTTGATGTGGAGGAGCAGCGGCTCTACTACGAATCTCTCCCGAATGTGTGAGCTTCTTACCATATCTCTAAGGCTGAGCCCGGCCATCCTGCAAAACTCATTTCAGCCGCTTGTATCCGCGATCTCGTTCTTTCGGTCACTACCCAAAGCTCATGACCATAGGTGAGGATTGGGAGGTAGATCGACCGGTAAATCAAGAGCCTTGATTTCTGGCTCAGCTCCTTCTTCACCACAACAGACCGGTTCAGCGTCCATCACTGCAGACGCTGCCCCAATCCGCCTGTTGATCTCCCGCTCCCTCCTTCTCTGACTCGTGAACAAGACCCCGAGATACTTGAACTCCTCCACTTGGGGTAGGACCTCTCTCCCGACCTGGAGTTGGCAAGCCACCCTTTTCCAGTCGAGAACCATGGACTCAGACTTGGAGGTGCTAGCCCAAGCCATTTTACATAAACAAGAAGCAGGTTCTGGTTCCTCTCAGACCAGAGGCTGAGGTGAACATCAGTCATAATCTCTACGAGTTTTTAAACTGTCCATTCTCCACATTCACAGAATTCAGGAATATTCTTGTTAGGTAACCTCTACAGTTAGAACACTATATTAGACAGATAGATGGATAGAGCATATTCGCATTAGCTTAGCTAAATTAGCTTAGCTAAATTAGCTAAGCTAAAGCTAATGCTAAAGGAGTACTGCCGGATCAGGATAACAGCTGGGCTGTTTACAAATTGTTTTCGCCCACTTATCTAACTCTGAGGAATATGGCAATAGACAAAAGAAAAATCACTTTCTGGTGGAATATCCCTTTAAGTTCTTCAGAAGTCTGTTAATTACACATTGACTCAAACCAGGTGTGTTGGTGCATTAAAACATAGAAACTAAGCATGTATGTAGTGGTCCTCAATGACTAGGATCCTATAGATCAGCTCTACAGTTTAGCATAAGGCTGTTTACCTGATGGTGTTTATGCTGCAGCAGTAACAATCTCACCATGGCTTTAGATTCCAGTTTCACACAGCTGCCTGTCTCTTTGCCACCAGGTGGAGGTAGTCGTGACTGAACCGGATTCAGAGCAAATCGAGGACATCTCTTCTCCTCCGACTGAACCCCAGGTGGAGCCCATAGAAGCTGTTTCTACAGAACCATGACCCAGTGGTCTCTAGGGCTCCCTGGACCGGCACAGCATTGTGAGAGGGATAAGACACCAGGAAACCAACTTCAGTCGGTCTCCGGTTCCTTAGAGCCCCCTTTAGAAGGAGCTGGTGGCAGAATAACGTCTCACTCTCAAGTCAGAACTTAGCTGGACCCACTGAGTGTTTTAGTTCTATTAGTGGCCATAAAACACAAACATGTATACCTTTCAGCAAGTTTCACTCAAATTAGCCTTTAACCCTTTGATGCACTTTTATAATACTACTACCATTAAAGTCCCTGATGGTGATAAATGGAGATAGGAGGTTTGAGCCTGACAGAGATGATATTAAACATATTTATTAACTAAAATCTTAAATGTTGACCAGTCACAGCACTTTAACACAATGTTCTCTCAAAACTGTCTGTTAGGCCACATGGTGCAATATTGTTATTGGAATCAAACCAGCAACCCTCAGCTGTGACTGTTTCCTCTTGATGCAGCTGCTCCTTTTGATTGATTCTAAACTGGTTTTTACTAAACTCTCAAAGGTAAAAATCACAGCAGCCAATCAGGAGTTCATCATGAAAATGAACATGAACATCTTGAAGTATCTGTTGTGGATCAAGACCAGTGGTAGACTGGTTTCCAGCGCTCAGGACTTTGTGTTTTCCTCATCAGGTTTTGACCTCCTGGCTCCGTGTGGCGGGAACAGGTAGAAAGTTTATGTTCCTCACTGAAACTGGCCTCAGTCTGAGGTTTGAGCTTGTTCTATTGTTGATGTTAGTAGAAACCACAGGATGGCATGAATATCTGTAAACAAACATGTAAACAATGTAATCACACTGGAAATAAAGTCTGAACGACAAGCAGCCTCGTGTCTTTTTAACTCAAAGTGCTGGACAAATGTGCTGCTTAAAAATTTAAATGAAACATAATAAAAGATATTATGCAAAATGAAATAAATAAGATAAAAACCAGCATCTCCATGAAGCTGGTCAGCAGCATGATGTCCTGTAGACTAGAGGAAGAGTTGATGTGGACCTCAGAAACTCGGTGGACATGGACCCAGATCATCACTGACCTGGAAACTTCACTCAGGACTTCAAGCATCATGGTTTCTGTTCCTCTCCAGACTCTGGGACATTGATTTCTACATGACATAAAGAAAACAGCCTATTCAATAAATATTTTCAAATGCAAACTGTACAGTAACACAGTATTAGAAGGAATACTGTAGCCAGTAAACATTAAAGGCTCAAGAGTCTTAATGAGAGAACTAGACCTTCTGAAGACGCTGCACAGAGTTTTGAACTGGAGCATAACACATCAGGACCATTACTTTGATTTGAAGGTTTGTGTTGGTGATTCTTGACTCAAACTTTATTTATAAAGCACTTTTAAAACGAGGTGTTGACCAAAGTGCTGAACATTGTGCAAGATAAAACTTTAAAACACAAAAATATAAAAACATTCAATGGTTAAAATAACAAAAGCTGGTGCAGGAGTCACTTATCCAGTATTAAAGGCATACTATTCAGTTTTACTTGTTTTTAGCACCCCCTAGTGTCCATTTTAAATCACTGCCATAAAAACATTAGCATCGTCTGCTCAGAAACCCCTAAAGCCCTGCTCCTCAAGGCCCCCTGTCCTACATGTTTGTGATTATTCTCTGCTCCAACACACCTGATTTAGATGAACAAGTCATTAACAGGCCTCTGCAGAACTTGATGGCATGCTGAGCAGGGAATTCAGTCATTTGAATCAGGTGTGCAGGAGCCGGGAAACCTCTAAAACATGTAGGACAGGGGCCTTGAGGAGCAGGGTTGAGAACCTCTGCCCTAAAGGCCGGTTCACACGGCAGGATTTTTAACCCGATTTTTGCCCCGAGTCTCCTCCTCCAACAATCTTAAAGACGTACCTGATCGTTAAAGATAATCTTGTCAGATCATCCTCTTGTGTGTGGAGGGTTAAGAGCGCTCTGGTCCGCTCGGAACGCTGTCAGAACCGCTCCCATCGCAAATCGGTGAAATCGAACATGTTGGATTGTCTAGACCCGATATGGCAGTGTGTGTGGTGTCCCCTGAGAATCTGCCTGTGGAGAATGACGTGTAGCCAATCAGAGAGCGAGTTGACAGACTCCGCTGCGCAGAGCGAAAGGAATCTCTCATCAAAACAGCTGCTCAGATTTTTTAAAAGTGTCACAAGTTCACGGTCCTCACCTCGCCTTCCTCCGGGTCGCGGGGGCAGCATCCCCAGTTACGCATCCCAGGCCATCCTCTCCCCGGCCAAATCCGCCAGCTCCTCACCTGGGACGCCCAGGCGTTCCCCGGCCAACCCGAAGATGGATTTCTTTTGTCCTGGGTCCTGCCGGCAGGACATGCCCAAAACACCTCCCGTTCATTGTTTTTAATAAAAATAAAAGCTTTTGTGTTTGTTTACTCTAAAGTCACGTTTGATCTCGTGAAGTTCTGCGAGATTTCACGTCTGATCTGTGAATGTTCGTGTGTGAAATTGGTTTGTGTGTGATCCCACCACACACTGTAGGATCAGGACGGCCAGTGTCCGCCATTTTTAAAGGAAAATTTCTCGCCACGTGTGTGGTCTCTTATGATTTAAAATCAGCCGACAATTTGAAAATCCTACCGTGTGAACTGGCCTTAAATCTACCTGTTAAATGTCTCCTCAGCCTTCACTGCTTTCTACTGGAGCGGTTATTTACTCCTTCAAAGAAATCAGCTGTTCAAGCAGGGAGAGATGGGAAAAATCAGGAATCATGAGCTAAAAACACTCCGGAGCTAGCATAACAGCTAGCCACATTGGGTTAGTCTAACCCTCGTGAGACACGTGACTTTGAGAGACTTCAGGACACCGGACCAGAGACTCAGAAGTTACAAACGTGGTATTCTGGATCCAAGCAGCAGATGGGGCTGAGGGACTTCATTAACCTGTAAAGTATCGTACCAGGATCTTAAGTTTATCGTTTTTTGAGAAAAATGAAAAATGATCGTACACTACTAAGTTACAGCCTGACATGACTGATGACCCACAACCACAGACCCATATCAGTGTATCAAACACTGCAAAATTATAGTCTTTAAATTTGTTTTAGCTTTAAAGAATCTAAGATAATGATTAAAACATGCATCTCTTACGCAGATTCCACACAACAAAGGGCTCATATTATCGTATATATGGAATTATTGAGTGTACAGAGCACTAAATTATTACTCAGGTTCTTTTTTCAGACATGTATGGTTATTTAAGCAAGTTTTTGTTTACCTTTACATGTTTCGACTCGCGTCTGCGGTCTTCATCAGAAGTGTCACCGTGTGACGCGAGTCGAAACATGTAAAGGTAAACAAAAACTTGCTTAAATAACCATACGTGTCTGAAAAAAAGAACCTAAGTAATTATTTTAAAAAGAGACATAATGAACATAGTAAAGTGAGAGTACTAAATTATACTACAAATATGATAATTATCATACATGTGCAGCGCCACTTAGCTCATAACTCCCCATCTTGACGTCACAAGTCGATACATTTTTTTTAGCCTTTTTAGAAGCTTTGCTGAAAAGTGGAACTTGTGACTAGAAAAATGGTTTTAAAAAATGTATTGTAAAACAAAATACCCTCAATAAACATTTAAAATAGAATTTGTGGACAGCATTTTATCTGAATTTTATTTAAAAAACAACTGCAATTTGCTCTTTAAACTGTAAAATAAACTTGATGCTGAGTTTATTTATTTTTGTCCAACAGGTGGCGCCACAGCATGGAGCTGCTGCCATACCGCCTGCTCTGAATTAAACCGTAGAAGAAGAAGAATCTTTGTGCCGGTCCACCACGCAATTAGCTCCTTCACTAAATTACTCCAAGCCGTTCTCCTTGTTTACACTCATCAAACTCTCAAAACGTCGTACGCAATGAGGTAATTCTGGTTTAATTTATTCAGATTTAATTAGATTTCGGCATTGTTGGTTTTACTGTTTAGCTAGCCGTTTATGGTTAGCTCCTGTGCTAATAGCTGCGCACCTTTAGCAGGCGTAGCGTTAACCATAACGCTATCCGGTAGCTAAAGTCTAGAATCTGAATTTATTCTCACTCATTAGTTAACTGTGTGAACCGTGGTACCTTTACCTCTCCCGTGGTGGGGGAGGCTTTTATTTACAGCATGCTGACACTAACGTAGCTAGCCGGTGTTGTGTCAAAATGTGTTTCCCTGTCGAAAACTGTACCTCTGACTGCTGATTTCGCCTTCACTCATAACATCTGCTGAATAAAACGTGTATTTTTTTACTCGTAGATTTGGACCCATCATAAGAACAAACAAACTCTAATTTTTTACTTAAATACAAAACAATTTCTGATGTATTTAAAGAAACGGTGGTTCAGTTTGATGAGTAGATTATCAAAGTATGTCAACACAAAAATGAGATAAATTAATTCCCTTTAAGTGGTGGCGCTAGAGTCACCTTTACCTGCAATCAGCTGCCATCATTTTGTTTGAAATCAAAACTCTTCGTTAAATTCTGCCTTTTAAACAGAATCACTTGTTTCAGACACCATAATTTAAGGGTCCTGATATGTTATCCTTCTTTGCTAAAACTATTTAGCACTTGAATGAATGAACCCACTGTTTGAATCTAAAAATGAATGTGTGTTAGCTGGAATGATAGATGTGTTGCTGAATGTATTTGTCAGGTTTTATTTTCACCTGCATGCTAACATTAGCTAGATTAGAGGAGACCTGGACCTGTTCTGATTTGGTTCTGTGTTTGTGAGCAGAGGAGACCGTGGCAGGGGCCGAGGAGGTCGCTTCGGAGCCCGGGGAGGTCTGGTTCAGGGGTGAGTTCAGTTCATAACCATCAGGATGATGCTGAGTGTGAAGATCGTTGTCCCTGTGAACCGTGGTCCTCAGGTCCACCACCGTGCAGGTTTTAAATGGTCCTCTGCTCCAACACCTGATCACTGGGTTGTTACCAGGATTCTGTAGAAGTCTAGGACCTGCTAAAGGAGTGGTTTGACCACTGAAGAGGACCATCTAAAACCAGTGGCCCTCAAAGGGATGTCTGGGTCCTTCTGAAATGGGGCTCTGTTATTTATTTAAGATACTTGAGTCTTCGATTTAGCCCTTTATTAATGATTCGATCTATACAACAAAACAAGGGAGTCATTTTAAGCCAACTAATTGGACTTTTTTTGTTCTACTTATAGAAAAATGGCTGCTCATTGACAGGTCTGGTTTGAAATGATAAAACATTTTCATAAAACCTGACTCACAATAAACAAAACACTAAAATAAGGTTGTATAAAATGAACCTACCAGACAGCAGGTGTTTATCATCCTTTAATGACTCAGCAGCTGAATTCACTTCCTGTTATAAAAACTGAAACATGATGAAGCTTTTTTCTGTTGGTTAACAGGATCAGAGTCAAACCCACTGACTGGTTTCTGCTGGTTGTGCTGACGCTGCTGCAGGTTTTCTTTTGAACAGCAGGTGTCGCTATTGAGCTCAGTGCTGCTGAACATCATGACTGGCAGCAGAACTTGAGTTGTACTCTGTAGAAGATCCAGTTATTCCCTTTTTTCTTTACTGATGTCTTTAACAGCCTGAAGAAACTAAACTACTAGCAGACGTCTGGTGTGATCAGAGTTTATCACCATGGTAACAGAAACCAGATTCTAACCATGGTAATGGAGACTAGACTTTAGATCACCGTAGTAACAGAGACTAGAGACCAACTAGTTCTGACCCGACCCAAACAGCAGCAGGTATGAACTCACTGGTTTACTGAAACATTCCTCTGGTTCTAACTGGGAATGCTGGTCTTCCTGTTTCACTCTCTTAGGATTCCAGTCTCAGGGCGAGCTGAGGGGGTTTATAGTTGTTGTTCTTTTTTTTTATAATTGAAATCTTTATTTGTTCATTTTTGATGATATTACAATTCCCATTCCAACTAGAACATAGAACCAAAACAGACAGCTTAACCATATTCCTTTCCATGAAGTTTGCCATGTTGACCATTTAAAGAAATCTAAAAACATTTTACACATCCAGAGGAAAACACAAATTCTGTACACAAAATATCTTAAACAATGTCTACATCTCCTGCTCTTCATACATACATCTCAGTCAATAATCCGTCCCCATGAGTCCTCAAAATTGTCCATATCACCGCTAACCCTGGCTAAAAAATGTTCATATGACACTTTTCTCATCATATTTTCTTTCCATCTATCAAACTCTGGAGGTGATGGATTCTTCCACACACTGAGAATAACCCAGGCCGCTGTAACTACCCCTACTTTTATGACCACTACATCACATTTTTGGACCCCTGGGATCACTGATTGGTCACCTAACAGGCACAATCGTGGTGATCTGGGTAGCACTGTCCCAATCCATCCCCCTATACATTCAAGTACTTTTTGCCAAAAGGGTTGAACCAACCCACACTCCCATATAGCATGGACAAATGTCCCTGGATCTGAGCATTTCCAACACTTATTATTATTCATCAGTCCCATTCTATGAAGCTTAGAGGGTGTAAAATACCATCTGTGTATCAGTTTATACTGTGTAAATTGTCCCTTAGCTTCCCTTATATATTTGCCAGAATGTGACAGTATCCTATCCCAGTCTTCTTTGCTTATGACATCCCCCAAATCTTTCTGCCATATAGATCTTAACGTTTCACATAAATCTACTTTTAAATTGTTAAATTTTTTATAGAAAATAGCTGCTCTATGTGCTACCTTGGACATTTTTAGAAAATCCACTACTTCATTTGTAGTCTGTATAAATTTACCCTTAGCTATGCAGTCTCTTATCTGGAAATACTTCCAATAATTAGATCTCATACCTAAATTATA
>SSNR01000042.1:430565-444930 GCA_006937965.1 Callopanchax toddi | reverse complement strand
AGGAACCAGACTGAAACCCATCAGGAACCAGACTGAAACCCGTCAGGAACCAGACTGAAACCCACCAGGAACCAGACTGAAACCCACCAGGAACCAGACTGAAACCCACCAGGATCCAGACTGAAACCCGCCAGGATCCAGACTGAAACCCGCCAGGATCCAGACTGAAACCCGCCAGGATCCAGACTGAAACCCGCCAGGAACCAGACTGAAACCCACCAGGAACCAGACTGAAACCCGTCAGGAACCGGACTGAAACCCGCCAGGAACCAGACTGAAACCCACCAGGAACCAGACTGAAACCCACCAGGATCCAGACTGAAACCCATCTGGAACCAGTCTAGAACCAGTCTGGTTCCAGTCTAGAACCAGTCTGGTTCCAGTCTGGTTCCAGTGTAGAACCAGTCTGGTACCAGTCTGGTTCCAGTCTAGAACCAGTCTGTTTCCAGTGTAGAACCAGTCTGGTACCAGTCTAGAACCAGTCTAGAACCAGTCTAGTACCAGTCTAGAACCAGTCTGGTTCCAGTCTGGTTCCAGTGTAGAACCAGTCTGGTACCAGTCTGGTTCCAGTCTAGAACCAGTCTGTTTCCAGTGTAGAACCAGTCTGGTACCAGTCTAGAACCAGTCTAGAACCAGTCTAGTACCAGTCTAGAACCAGTCTGGTTCCAGTCTGGTTCCAGTGTAGAACCAGTCTGGTACCAGTCTGGTTCCAGTCTAGAACCAGTCTGTTTCCAGTGTAGAACCAGTCTGGTACCAGTCTAGAACCAGTCTAGAACCAGTCTAGTACCAGTCTAGAACCAGTCTGGTTCCAGTCTGGTTCCAGTGTAGAACCAGTCTGGTACCAGTCTGGTTCCAGTCTAGAACCAGTCTGTTTCCAGTGTAGAACCAGTCTGGTACCAGTCTAGAACCAGTCTAGAACCAGTCTAGTACCAGTCTAGAACCAGTCTGGTTCCAGTCTGGTTCCAGTGTAGAACCAGTCTGGTACCAGTCTGGTTCCAGTCTAGAACCAGTCTGTTTCCAGTGTAGAACCAGTCTGGTTCCAGTCTAGAACCAGTCTAGTACCAGTCTAGTACCAGTCTAGAACCAGTCTGGTTCCAGTCTGGTTCCAGTCTAGAACCAGTCTGGTTCCAGTCTAGAACCAGTCTAGACCCAGTCTAGAACCAGTCTGGTACCAGTGTAGAACCAGTCTGGTACCAGTCTAGAACCAGTCTAGTACCAGTCTAGAACCAGTCTGGTACCAGTGTAGAACCAGTCTGGTACCAGTGTAGAACCAGTCTGGTTCCAGTCTGGTTCCAGTCTAGAACCAGTCTAGAACCAGTCTAGAACCAGTCTGGTACCAGTCTGGTATCAGTCTAGTACCAGTCTAGAACCAGTCTGGTTCCAGTCTGGTTCCAGTGTAGAACCAGTCTGGTACCAGTCTGGTTCCAGTCTAGAACCAGTCTGTTTCCAGTGTAGAACCAGTCTGGTACCAGTCTAGAACCAGTCTAGAACCAGTCTAGTACCAGTCTAGAACCAGTCTGGTTCCAGTCTGGTTCCAGTGTAGAACCAGTCTGGTACCAGTCTGGTTCCAGTCTAGAACCAGTCTGTTTCCAGTGTAGAACCAGTCTGGTACCAGTCTAGAACCAGTCTAGAACCAGTCTAGTACCAGTCTAGAACCAGTCTGGTTCCAGTCTGGTTCCAGTGTAGAACCAGTCTGGTACCAGTCTGGTTCCAGTCTAGAACCAGTCTGTTTCCAGTGTAGAACCAGTCTGGTACCAGTCTAGAACCAGTCTAGAACCAGTCTAGTACCAGTCTAGAACCAGTCTGGTTCCAGTCTGGTTCCAGTGTAGAACCAGTCTGGTACCAGTCTGGTTCCAGTCTAGAACCAGTCTGTTTCCAGTGTAGAACCAGTCTGGTACCAGTCTAGAACCAGTCTAGAACCAGTCTAGTACCAGTCTAGAACCAGTCTGGTTCCAGTCTGGTTCCAGTGTAGAACCAGTCTGGTACCAGTCTGGTTCCAGTCTAGAACCAGTCTGTTTCCAGTGTAGAACCAGTCTGGTTCCAGTCTAGAACCAGTCTAGTACCAGTCTAGTACCAGTCTAGAACCAGTCTGGTTCCAGTCTGGTTCCAGTCTAGAACCAGTCTGGTTCCAGTCTAGAACCAGTCTAGACCCAGTCTAGAACCAGTCTGGTACCAGTGTAGAACCAGTCTGGTACCAGTCTAGAACCAGTCTAGTACCAGTCTAGAACCAGTCTGGTACCAGTGTAGAACCAGTCTGGTACCAGTGTAGAACCAGTCTGGTTCCAGTCTGGTTCCAGTCTAGAACCAGTCTAGAACCAGTCTAGAACCAGTCTGGTACCAGTCTGGTACCAGTCTAGTACCAGTCTAGAACCAGTCTGGTTCCAGTCTAGAACCAGTCTAGAACCAGTCTGGTTCCAGTCTAGACCCAGTCTAGAACCAGTCTAGAACCAGTCTGGTACCAGTGTAGAACCAGTCTGGTACCAGTCTAGAACCAGTCTGGTTCCAGTCTGGTTCCAGTCTAGAACCAGTCTAGAACCAGTCTAGAACCAGTCTGGTACCAGTCTGGTATCAGTCTAGTACCAGTCTAGAACCAGTCTGGTTCCAGTCTAGAACCAGTCTAGAACCAGTCTGGTTCCAGTCTAGACCCAGTCTAGAACCAGTCTAGAACCAGTCTGGTTCCAGTCTAGACCCAGTCTAGTACCAGTCTAGAACCAGTCTGGTACCAGTGTAGAACCAGTCTGGTACCAGTGAGCTTCCTGCTGAGTCATCTTGCTACGTGTATCGGTGTTGTCTCCCAGCAGGTTCATCCCAGTGACAGTGGGTATATATTGTTTTTAGGGTTGAGTCTTTCAGACTGGTGCTGTGATTTAAATCTGGTGTTGATCTCTGGCAGCCTTCAGGTCCTCCTGTCAGTCAGTAGAGCTCTGTCTGGAGAGACGCTGTAGTGATGGTTGTGTTTTCTCTCTAACAGTGGAGGCAGTAGCTGCTCTCGGCAATAAGGTGGTGGAGACTCTTCGGACCCAGGACCCCACAGAAGGTACAGATTGATCTGAATGTTCCAGTCTGGCGTCTTGGTGACGTCTGGTGTTTGTTCACAGCTCTGAAGCGACCCACGTGTCTGGGTGTGGATTCTGACCTGGTGGTGAAGTGAACTGGTTTATGTTAGATCCCACTGCTTTACACCTCCTCCAGAGCAGGATCCTTCTGTCGTCACACTTCAGTGACGTAACGGTTGGATGAAATGGGACGTGGCCATTCTGACTGAGGTCACTGATAAACAGCAGACATAGATCTGGGTCGTGTGGTGAAAAGTGGATTTGGACCACTTCTACCTGCAGTGTGAGCAGAGATTTAGAAACAAAACAGTCAAAACATTTCTTATTCCATTTTCTTCCAAATTGTTCTAAAGATGCAGTTAGAAGTACAAACTTCTACGTTCCTCCTACCCCATTCTCTCCCTTTAAGCAAACAGTTCCTTCATACAGCCTCGAAGCCTTTAACCTGCTATTTTCAGTTCTGAAAGTGTTTTGTCTGTTTTCAGTCCTCTCCATGCTGACCAATGAAACGGGCTTTGAGATCAGCTCAGCTGATGCTACGGTGAAGATTCTCATCACCACCGTCCCGCCCAATCTACGCAAGCTGGACCCAGAACTGCACTGTAGGAGTCGACTACACACTAACACACACACACACATCACAACCACCTCCATCTGAGAAGTACAGGACACCCACCAGTGACATCACTCACAGGGATCTATATTTTCTGTTTCCATTGGCTGAGACTAACAGATTCATGTAATTCTGTTTTTAATAAACACAGCTTCATTAATATTATCCTGATTCTAATCACCATACTGATATTCTGTGTGATGTTAGAGGGTAAAGGGACGGGTCAGAGGTTTTAAAGTGGGATTCTGTGAAAAGGTTCTAAAGAAAGAAGATCTCACCTGGTGGACATGGCTCTGAACAGCCTCAGTTTAGAGAAACATTAGTGACAAAGTGTTGCCGTTGTCTGATATTTTATGAACCGTTACAGCTCCATGGATGTTTCACAGACAGCTCTGTTGTTATTAGTGAAATGAGGAAATAGCAGCTTTTCTTCTGGCTGGAATGTGTGCTAACACTGAGCTGATCGTCTCTGTTGCTCCAGTGGACATCAAGGTTCTGCAGAGCGCCCTCGCTGCCATCCGCCACGCCCGCTGGTTTGAGGAGAACGCCTCTCAGTCAACGTGAGTCTCCGTTAACACACATTATAGATATCTTGACCTTTCCCCTGACTTCATGTCACGCTCCTGACCTTTTAGAGTCAAAGTGCTGATCCGCCTTCTGAAGGACCTCAGGCTGCGCTTCCCAGGGTTTGAACCTCTGACTCCGTGGATCCTGGACCTGCTGGTGAGTCCAGGTTCTTCACATGTACCCAGAAATGTTTAGTTTATTAGTAGCTTGTAGTGGTAAATATGTTGGTGTTGATGGAGATATAGGTAATGATGATGATGGCTATGATGATGATAATGATGAAGAAGTTGATTATACATGGGGATGATGATGATGATGATGATGATGGGAATTAGGAATAGTAGTGGTTAGGGTTGGGCGATGTGTAACTTTTTTCCAATCGTCCATCGTCAGTCCAAAAATTGACGATGGGCGATTTATTGGCGCAGCTGACATGTTGACATATTTGCAGGCGGAGCAATGTAAACACACACTAATGGATTTACCAAATTAGAACTCAGAAGTCCCAAAATTGAGGAAATAGTTGTAAAAAGACACAGCGTCGCCTGTTTGGAGCTACTTTGGCTTTAAACAGACGTCTAGTGGCAGCAAAGAGCTCCGACATCGAGTGTTTACCCTTCTGCTGTGTGCTAACTAAGCTAACACAGCTAGCTGCTGCTGCTCCGTCACCAAAATCGCTCTAAAAGACCTCAAACTGCAGCGGAGATTTATTTTATGGAAGCGACGTTCACTGAAGGGCTTTTATTCGTGTTTTAGTTTCGTTTTGTTTTTGTTGTTTGTTTCATACTGAGCTGAAGACAGATGAACACTGGACCGGTGTTACACTCGCTAAATATTCCTACAGCATCACCGGTAGAGTAACACCAACCTGTAAACACGGTTTAACTGGGGAAAAGCCAGTCTGGTTGTTTCCCGCTCCACCGCTGCACTGTGGTTAGTATTTAGATACGTTTATTTTCTGAGGACGGGCCGCTGCCGGTGTTTCCGTCTGTCACAGGGTGAGTCAATAAATCACCACTAAGAAATTAATTCATAGTGGGACGAATACATCATTCTTGAAAAACAGGTGTCGATTTGCTGTTTTATAAATGACTCACCCTGATATGTCCTGAGGTCAGGTGCCAACTTTACGCTGATGATGCAGTTTTTATGCACCAGAGCAGCAGCAGAGCTATGTCTGCCTGTGTCTGAGGTGAGTCAGCGGCTCAGACTAAACCATCTGGTGCTCAACTGACCTAAAACAGTGTCCATGTGCTTTTCAGTTAGAAATCAGAAAGTGGAACAAAGTTTCCAGATACAGCTGCAAAATGAAATCATTGAGTCAGGAACTGAATTTTAATATCGGACTGGTTCCGGGATCTGGGACCGGGTCCGACCGAGACCAGGACCGGGAGGCGGCCACTCATTTTAACTCACTCAGCTGTGTATTTGAGCGCTGAGCTTTCTGTGGTGGAGCTGGGGTCGGCTTGGAGGCCAGAGGGACCGCGTCGGACGTCTGAACCGGTCCAAAATGACCTGGAACTGGACTTCATACCGGACCTGCAGGACCTGGTCGAAGTCTAACAAAAGAAAATTAAAAATAACTCACCAGCTGTTGAGTTGATTAAATCAGGACACATGGAATCAATCCACAGGGTTGTCACAAAGCTGTCGAGCAGGATTCTTTGAAAAAAATATCGATTTTTATCTTCCTCCATGAGAGAAACCCCCTCTCCATCTGCCAGCTACTGGAGCTTCCGGGTTACGTCCTGATCTGAGCCGGTTCTCCTGGGTTCTCCGGTTTGTTCTGCGCTATGCTGCTGCGCCCTGATGCTCTCCTATACTTTGTATTGAAGGGACTCCAGTGTGCATGGACCAGTTAGAGAGTAGGTCTATTGCAGGTCTGTGGTAAAGATTCGTGCACCTGAGACATGCGCAGAAGAAACAGGACGTAAACCACATGACCATTCAATCTGGTAAAAACAGTTAAAGAACAGTTTAAAACTACAGCTAAATGCAGATTATACACAGCACTAACAGTATGTATAGTGGGTAGATCGTTTAGTTAAATTTTCATGTTTTTTTTTTTTTACTATTTTGTGATTTTTAATCTTCTTCCTGTTCCTCCTCCTATGAGACTGGTGGGGCAGCGCCCTAGCGCCCCCTAGTGACGGGCCGCCACTGACCAAGCACCTGAACCAGTTAGCTCTTTTATCCAGAGACAAAACAGCAACAAATCACCAGAGGGTCCATGAATCTGAACTACTAGAACATGGTGGTCAGTCGGCCTTCTCCTACAGAAGTGTTCAACTCTGGAACTCATTACCAACTGAGTCTGAGTTTAAAGAGTTCACCAATAGGTGAAGACTTGGCTGAGAGAAACACAAAATATCACCCATCAGTAATCAGCTGTATGGGACAGCTTTATAATGAACTTTGAGTTTTAACACTGTTGGAAAATCTTTTACTATAAAGTTGGTGTTTTTAATATTGTTAGGATAGTTTTTAGTGTTGGTCAGAATATCACTGGTATAAAGTCAGAGTTTAACCCTGGTATGTCCAGTTTTAAAACTGGTGTTTTAGTGTTGATTTTATAATATTAGGTAGAAAAACCCATCCAGGGACAGGAGCTGAAAATGAGCAAAAGCTATTCGGTGATAAAGGTGATGATGATGGTGATAAAGGTGATGATGATGGTGATGGAGACAATGAGGATGACAGTGGTGATGTTGATGATAATATTAATAGTGGTGATGATAGTGATGATGATAAAGATGATGATGATGATGGTGATGATGATGATGATGGTGATGATGATAAAGGTGATGATGATGGTGATAATGATGATGGTGATAGTGATGATGATAAAGGTGATGATGATGATGATGGTGATGATGATAAAGGTGATGATGATGGTGATAGTGATGATGATAAAGGTGATGATGATGATGATGATGGTGATGATGATGATGATAGTGATGATGATAAAGGTGATGATGGTGATGATGATGATAGTGATGATGATAAAGATGATGATGATGGTGATAGTGATGATGGTGATAGTGATGATGATAAAGGTGATGATGATGATGGTGATGATGATGATGATGATGATAGTGATGATGATAAAGGTGATGATGGTGATGATGATGATAGTGATGATGATAAAGATGATGATGATGGTGATAGTGATGATGGTGATGATGGTGATAAAGGTGATGATGATGGTGATAGTGATAATGGTGATGATGATGGTGATAGTGATGATGATGATGGTGATAGTGATAATGGTGATGATGATGGTGATAGTGATGATGATAAAGGTGATGGTGATAATGGTGATGATGATGGTGATAGTGATGATGATAAAGGTGATGATGATGATGATGGTGATAATGGTGATGATGATGGTGATAGTGATGATGATAAAGGTGATGATGGTGATGATGATGGTGATAATGGTGATGATGATGGTGATAGTGATGATGATAAAGGTGATGATGATGATGATGGTGATAGTGATGATGATAAAGGTGATGATGGTGATAAAGGTGGTGATGATGGTGATGGAGACAATGAGGATGAAAGTGGTGATGTTGATGATAATAGTAATAGTGGTGATAGTGATGATGATAAAGGTGATGATGATGGTGATAATGGTGATGATGATGGTGATAGTGATGATGATAAAGGTGGTGATGATGATGATGGTGATAGTGATGATGATAAAGGTGGTGATGATGATAAAGATGATGATGGTGAGGATGATAAAGATGATGATGATGATTATAAAGGTGATGATGATGGTGATAAAGATGATGATGATGGTGATAGTGATGATGATGATGGTGATAATGGTGATAGTGATGATGATGATGGTGATAGTGATGATGATAAAGATGATTGTGATAGTGATGATGATAAAGATGATTGTGATAGTGATGATGATAATGATGATGATGGTGATAGTGATGATGATAAAGGTGGTGATGATGATGATGGTGATAGTGATGATGATAAAGGTGGTGATGATGATGAAGATGATGACGATGATAAAGGTGATGATGATGACGATGGTGATAATGGTGATGATGATGGTGATGATGATAAAGATGATGATGATGGTGATAGTGATGATGATGATGGTGATAATGGTGATAGTGATGATGATGATGGTGATAATGGTGATAGTGATGATGATAAAGATGATGGTGATAGTGATGATGATAATAAAGGTGATGATGATGGTGATAGTGATGATGATGATGGTGATAATGGTGATAGTGATGATGATAAAGATGATGTTGGTGATAGTGATGATGATAAAGGTGGTGATGTTGATAAAGATGATGATGATGGTGAGGATGATAAAGATGATGATGATGATTATAAAGGTGATGATGATGATGGTGATAAAGGTGATGATGATGATGGTGATAGTGATGATGATAAAGATGATTGTGATAGTGATGATGATAATGATGATGATGGTGATAGTGATGATGATAAAGATGATGATGGTGATAGTGATGATGATAAAGATGATGATAAAGGTGATGATGATGGTGATAGTGATGATGATAAAGATGATTGTGATAGTGATGATGATTATAAAGGTGATGATGATGATGGTGATAGTGATGATGATAAAGGTGATGATGATGGTGATAGTGATGATGATTATAAAGGTGATGATGATGATGGTGATAGTGATGATGATAAAGGTGATGATGATGGTGATAGTGATGATGATGATGGTGTGCATGTCGTTTCAGGGCCACTCTGCGGTGATGAACAACCCGTCCAGGCAGCCCCTTTCCCTGAACGTTGCCTACAGGTCTGATCTCACTCTTCAGCCCTCATTTCTCTTCCCTTCTTGAGAATCTCACCTGACCTTTGACCTCTGCAGGCGCTGCCTCCAGATGCTGGCCGCTGGTCTCTTTCTGCCTGGCTCTGTGGGCATCACTGACCCCTGTGAGAGTGGAAACTTTAGGGTTCATACAGTCATGACCCTGGAGCAGCAGGTGTGTGTGGCTGTCAGCATCTCTTCAGCTGTAGATGGTGTGATGGTGACAGACTGATAACCTGTGTGTGTGTGTGTGTGTGTGTGTGTGTGTGTGTGTGTGTAGGACATGGTGTGTTTCACAGCCCAGACGCTGGTGAGGGTTCTCTCTCACGGAGGTTACAGAAAGATCCTCGGCCTGGAGGGAGACGCCAGCTGTAAGAGCCGCTCACTTTTCACTAACAAAATGTTTCAGAAGGATTCAACTTTCAGAGGGTCAGAAGACCCACCTGAGTGCAGTGAGAAGTAGGGATGGGCCATACAGGCTTTACATTTACTGCCACAGTTTTTGGTACTTATCATGAAGACAATAAAAGTTTATCCAGATATTTTAGTCTGAAAATGTCTCGTTAGGACAGTCCAGGTCCTGATGACCAAAAACCCTGCACCTGAAATAAAATGTCCCCATTATCAATGACAATAACGGCTT
The DNA here is from genome assembly GCA_006937965.1 of Callopanchax toddi. Taxonomy (NCBI): domain Eukaryota; kingdom Metazoa; phylum Chordata; class Actinopteri; order Cyprinodontiformes; family Nothobranchiidae; genus Callopanchax; species Callopanchax toddi. The sequence goes on along the minus strand of SSNR01000042.1, from coordinate 435,223 downwards.
TAAACAGAACATGATAAATATTCCTGTCAAATGTGTTTAAACAAATACAGCATCTATTTATTCATGCTGGTGTGGAGCCACCTGTGGAAAATAATCAGCCAACCAGCTGTCAGCGGGCTGCACACTTCATCTAATGATGTACCAATCATTCACTCAAATTATAGTTAAAGGTCCAGAAAATGTAAACAGTAAAAGACTGAAATATACTTCTAAAGAAGGGGCAGTCCATTGGACTTGATATGATCGTCACATAAAAATAAAACAAGATGATATGAAGAAAACGATAGAAGATCTGAGTAATTTGGTAAACCATGTAGCTTAAAATGTTTTTTTCCATGCCTCTAGTATAGCTATAAATAGATTGTGGTGATTTAAAAAAAATGGAAGAAATCAAAGTGGTTGTCCCGCAGTTCTCTAAAAACCTCAGCCAATCATACGTCCGATTTAGTGAAGGTTGTGAAACCCGTTTAAATTTGAAGATCAGTCTGATGCTTCAAGAGACTCGACGTCACCCAGAGTCTGAGGTCCTCCTGAAACCAAAGTTCAGAATCAGCTCTTCCATCCAGCTGTCGGCAGGTGTTCCCATTCAGAGCCGGTTGTCTTCTGTTCCTCAGACCTTACAACAGAAATGTCCACCTGGGACGGTGTGATCGTCACTCCTTCAGAGAAGGCCTACGAGAAACCTCCAGAGAGGAAGGAGGAGGAAGACGAAGCTCTGGAGGAAGGAGGAGACGCAGGAGACGGAGAGGATGAGAGCATGGAGACACAGGAGTGAAGAGGTGGGACCATCACTCTTCTGTTTCTACACTTACCCCTCACCTCTTCCTCTAGCTGGTGTTCTGGTCGTTAGTCTTTTATAATAAGGTCTCTTTCTTGATGAACTCTGAAAACAAAACTTAATTTTTTCTCTCTCATTTTCTGCATGACTCTCTTCAGCAACTTTAGCCCTGATCAAAACCATCAAACATTCAGCTATTTGGGGGATTTTAACTCTTTAAAAGCCAGTTTGATTACTTGAATTCACGGTTTTTATTTATGAAAACACAGGAAGGAGTTTTATCTGTGTAGAATGACACCACGACTCCTGTTGTCTGCAGGGATCCAGCTGAAGTCCTCGTCCAGACCCCGGTGACCCCCTGGACCCGTCGGGTTTATTATTGTGATGTTTTTACTTTTTTTTTTTTTTTGTAGGTTTTCTTATACCTGCTCTTTGTAAAAGTGGAATAAACATGTTTTCAGTTTGGTTTGGTTTTCTGTGGATCAAAAACAGAGCAACACTTAATCAGACACATGTTTATTAGTCTGATATAACAGAATCTGTTTTAGTACAAAAAGCTGCACAAATCCAGGTGTTAGATGTTAAAGCAGGGATTCCGTTTGAATCAGGGTTTTCCTCAAGTTCTTGGACTTTGTCTATTCAAGGTGATATTAGTTAGAATAAACTAGAGACGCACCCAAAAATCCACAGGTGATCAGAATCAGCCAATATTCATTCAGATTTTTGGGGGTTTTCATGTGGATTTAAATCAGAGGTTGACAGTGCTGTAGGTGTTTGAGTCAGATTCATCAGAATCCATGCATTTCCACTGAAACTCATTAAAGAACAAGAACGTGTTTCATGTGTGACGATCTCACCTTGAATGAATCTGATCTTAGAGAAGGAATCGTTTACCAGATTTAACAAGTAACGAAGAAAAAACCTCAAACGTTTACTGGACCCAAAGGGATGGTTCAGTCCGGACCCAAAGGGATGGTTCAGTCCGGACCTTTAGTAAACGGCTTTGAACAGACGAGCTAATGGCTAGCAGCAGGGCTCAACATCTCAAAACATTGGATGCTAACCTTTAATAGCCTAACATCGGCCTTCATGTCAGGTTTCGTGGTTCCTGAGCAGATCGATTCCACTCAGGACACAAAACACTTGAATTGTAAGGAACCATGACATGAGAGTTGTTGTGGCCTGTGAGGCGTTTGATGAATCTGTAGGTTAAAGGTCAACAAGCCAGTGGATGACTCCTGACTCTTACAGGTTTAGAATAAATGTTAGTCCCCTAAGGGCCCAGATCTGGTGGGACCAAACCTACGTAGATCGCCTCCTCCTAATGGCTGCTCTCCACATCAGATCATAAAAATTAACAAGGATTTGAGCTCAAATCTTGACCCAGAGATAGCTTAACTAAATCAGACTGGTGTTTAAGGCATCAGGTCCAGTCCTGGTCCTCAGGTCCACCATCCTGCAGGTCCTCAGGTCCACCATCCTGCAGGTCCTCAGGTCCACCATCCTGCAGGTCCTGAAGTTACAGCATCCTGTCAACGACCCACTGGAGCAAAACCACGTCTAAACCCACAGGATGGTCTGGTTTAGAGGGACATTTGGATCGTTTCTACAGTCAGGACCACACCCACCTGTAGCATCACTCTAGAAACAGGAAGTAGTCCTCCGACTGGAGCGATGCTAATGGCTAGTCGGATTAGTGACAAATTAGCAGCTGATTTTCAGGTATTTAAAACAAGTATCACTCTGACGTGTTAGGACACTATATTACGTGTAAGCTAACCTCTACAGTTAGAACGGCTAATATCTGGCTAGCTACAAGTATTCAAACCCCAGTGGCCAAGGTAGGAGGCTCCGCCCACTCTGAGCTGCTCAGAATGGAGGACTGAAGCAACATGCTGGTTCCTGTTTAACAGTAATTATTATTTTATAATGTGGGCGTGGTCCTAACTGTAGATAGATCGCTGCTTCAGAACAATATATAATAAATCTGGACTCTGGTGGAGTTTCTGGATGTTCTCCATCTAAAGTCACGTCCTGTGGCGTGGTCCAGTCCAGTTCTGGGTTCAGGGCTTGAGCTTGAGCCACGGCTGGACTATGGTCATGATGGAGAGGACTGAGGAGACCAGGCCGCAAGTCCCAACAAAACCTGGTCCGGTTGGGTAAATCCCCAGCCTGTCTAGAGGGATGAAGACGTCACAGCTGTTCTTCAGCAGGTCCAGCAGGAGAGGAGGGTTGTTGTGCAGGACCGTCACAACCTGAAGGAGGCGTCTGCGGAGCCACGCCAACGCGAGAGGAGGAGCTGCAGCGACGGGAACCTCAGGAGAAGACGACGAAGGCAGGAGGTCTTCAGCGGAGACGGCGCTGCCTGGACAGGGAGACAGAGGACACTTGGTGCTTCTGTAACGGGCTTCAGAGTCCAGGAGGAGGCCGAGCTCATACAGGTCTCGAGTCAGGTTCAGGATCAGCGCAAACAGGTAGTACCTGTTGGGTTCAAGAACAGGAAGTCAGAGAAGAACAGGTCCAGAGACAGCAGTGGGTAAAGTGTTTGCCTCCTTCCTGATTTACTGTGTTCAGATTGAACCCTGACACCCCCCCACCCTCTGATCCACAGTCACCACTACTGCTATTAAATAATTTAATTAATAAATATAAGATAAAAAACTGGATGATTAAAGTAATTAAACGTCTGAATTACTGTGATACTGGTGCAGCAGAATGAACACCATAAGGACAGAACTTGAGGATGACCTCATCCCTTTAACGTTTGTCACTAACCAATCAGCTGTGAGTCTGCTGCTGTGTCCAGTAGACCTGAAGATCTCAGGGTTTAGATTAAAACTCAGGTCTGATTTTATAAACTCCAACAGAATAAGAGCAGCTTGCCTGAAGGATCTCTGACTCCACTTCTGCTGGTCCAGTTTGGACACCAGGCCCGTTTTTCCCACCCACAGAACGTTGTCACAGGCGAAGTACATGGCTCTGTTCAGGTGGCTGATGGTCAGGCAGAGACGCAGCACGCCATCAGAGAGGTGGATGGTCCGCTTGGCCGCCTGCAGGGCCTCTATGGAGGTCCCCAGACGCAGCACTGTGGGAACACACACACTTATCACACTGATACACACACAGAGGAGAGGAGGACTTGTAAAGACCAGCTAACAGGTCTGAGAGAGTCAGGCTGGTTGGCAGGTGATCAAATGTGATTCTCTGGAATAAAGAGGTTGAGTTGAGGTGTTCCTACGATGAAAGTGAGAGAAGTCGACATTCTCTGGAAGTCAGAAAACTGGAAAAAACAAGTGTGGGATCAAATACTTATTTCCCCCACTTTACACATACATACAGTATATATACTGTATCACACACACACACACACACACACACACACACACACACACACACACACACACACACACACACACACACTCTGAGGTGACCTCTCTCTGGCTCCACTTACACTTCCGGGTCAGGCTCATGTGGGCCTCCAGGTCCCGGATGGTCCTGCTGAGTTCTGGTGACGCCTTGCTCCTGTGCAGCGTGTAACCCAACAACGTGCACGCGTACTGCGCCGCCCTGTGAACGCACACCAGACGAGTCAGAAAGTGACCAGAAACGATCAGGTCCTCGACTAGGTCAGACGATCAGGTCCTTGACTGGGTCAGAAGATCAGGTCCTCGGCTAGGTCAGAAGATCAGGTCCTTGACTGGGTCAGAAGATCAGGTCCTCGACTAGGTCAGAAGATCAGGTCCTTGACTAGGTCAGATGATCAGGTCCTTGACTAGGTCAGATGATCAGGTCATTGACTAGATAAGATGATCAGGTCATTGACTAGGTCAGACTCTGATCCAGGTGGGACTGGACTCTGATCCAGGTGGGACTGGACTCT
>SSNR01000042.1:400625-426666 GCA_006937965.1 Callopanchax toddi | reverse complement strand
TCATCCTCCTGGTTTCATCTTCATCCTCCTGGTTTCATCTTCATCCTCCTGGTTTCATCTTCATCCTCCTGGTTTCATCTTCATCCTCCTGGTTTCATCCTCATCCTCCTGGTTTCTTCTTCATCCTCCTGGTTTCATCTTCATCCTCCTGGTTTCTTCTTCATCCTCCTGGTTTCATCCTCATCCTCCTGGTTTCATCTTCATCCTCCTGGTTTCATCCTCATCCTCCTGGTTTCATCTTCACCCTCCTGGTTTCATCCTCATCCTCCTGGTAGAGGCAGCAGCTTTTGATCCACCATGTTTCCATTAATGAAGCGCTCCAGAGCTGAGAAACAGCCTCACACCGTGATGCTCCACCTCCTGCATGGGCTGATCTGCAGTGACCTTTGACCTCCAACATGTTGTTATGTCATTCATAGAGTTCAGTTCTGGTGTCATGTGACCAGACTAGATCCTCCCAGCGTTCCTCAGGCTGCTCTAAATGACTAAACTCTTCAACCTGCTGTTTCTCCATCATGGAGTCTTGGTGGTGGAGCTGCTACAGGCCATGGAGGTTGACTTCATTACTTCTGGTTTTCTTTGAAGCTTTTGGTCCTTCTGAAACTCTCCACTAGTGGTCCTGGGCTCCTGGACAACTCTTCTGATTACTTATTTTCTCTCCTCTGTCTGAAATCTTGTGTGGAGCTCGTGGTCGTGGCTGGTTTGCTTATTTATGGTGACATGATGTTCCTTCCTCTTCCTGGTTCTGGCTCCAGCAGCTCACTGGAACCTTCAGTGGTTTAGAACTTCTTCTGTAACCATCAGGATGTTTAGCAACAATCAAGTTGAGAAAGTAGCACTTTGGTTTCACCATCATGACACCTAGTGTGACACCTTGGTAATGAGACCTTTCTCTAGGCCATTAGTGGGATGTGATTTTGATTTGCACAAAATGGGAGGATTGTTTTCAAATCACTGATAGATTCTAACAATGTCAGGACTTTCCAGGCCTTTTTGCACCTTCCTTTCTTTGTGTGTTCAGTCCTTTTTTCCTGAGTCCCCTGAGAGTGTCTGATATGGATGGTTGGACTTGTTTCGCTGTATGGATGGGTTGTTACAACATCTGGTGAGAATTTCATGTCAACAGAACCTTTAGAAATATATTTACTTTGAAAAATTGTGTCCATACTTATTCTACCAGCTGTAAATATATTTCTGACATAAGTTGTTTATTCATGAGCTGAACACTGAAACACTTTTATTTTTGTTTAACTATCCCACTTCCACGTCACTATGAAGGTCCTTAGTTTAAGAGCTTGGTGTGTTGATGAAATGTTTTCTTCATGAGAACAGAGTCTGGTACAGGAAGTCGTCTCAGAGTTCAGCGTTACCATGGAGATGATTTCTCTGCACACAAACTCACTTTCAGCACTTTTATTTTGACATGAAAACAAAACATTGCAGGACAACAGTGAGTTATTAAATATCAGACATTTTAACGATGAGAGAAGACAGGGGGAGGGGTCATTCCTGTTTAGGCTCCGCCCCCATCAGAGCAGCTCATGGCGCAGAGGAGAGGAGGTCAGGGTTTACTGGGGGAGCGCGAGGTGAAAACTCCAGACGCTTCCAGCATCGTCTTCCTGCGAGCGGTCTCCTTCGCCACGTTGTGGTTGAGTCTCCTCAGACGCTCCTGTGGACGAGTTTAGGACAGACAGTGTGATTGCTCCAGTCAGAAGACTCCTTCCTGTTCCTAGAGACTCCGCCCACACTGACTCTGAGCTGTAACTGGTAACAGAGTGAAAACCACATGGATACGTTCTGATCCAGAACCTCGTGTGGACGCTTGGCTGGATGGAGGCTGCTGACTGACCTGAGCGTTCTGCAGGATGTTGTTCACCAGCACCACCCTCCGCCTCGCGTTCAGCAGCTTCTTCACGTACGGGTCCAGGTCTAGCGCCACCTTCTGGTGCTCGTTGATCCTGCACAGCTCTGTTCAGGTTCATTAGATGAAGAACAGAGATCAGTGAGCTGATGTTCACTCCACAACCTGACCTATCGTCACTGACTATCGTTTTCACATAAATCAGTTCCACTGGTCGTCTTTATGATAATAACGATTTACTTTACATCTATTACTGGTTTAATACTGGGTAACTGTTTCCTCTCCAGCTGGCCACCAGTTTGGCTGTTAGTGTTGGCACAATGTTCTCAGAACGATTATTGTTTTATTATTATTATTTCCATTTCTCAGCTCATAACAGTGAATATTCCTGTAGCTCCAGCAGGGTGACCAAAGTGTGGCGAGGTCGCCGAGTTCACTGACCAAAAAAACCCATCAGATTTCTGAGTCTCAAATCACTGAGCTGATTCTGACCACCAGCTGAGTTTTTAATGCACCTTTAACTTCAAGCACTTTACTAAAAATTTTATTCATTCATTCATTAATATTAACAACTTCCAAAACCTTGAAAATACCGCGTTAAAATTCAGGCGCCTGTAAGAACCCTGAATAACAAGTGATATCCTCTCATGTCAGGAAGCATTTAAAGTGATAATGTGCAACTTTTTCATATTTTTAAATCTTCTCCTTGAGCCAGTCTGTGCTAATCTGACTCTTTACAGAGTTAATGAAAAGTCACTTAGCCCCATCTGGTGGTTAGATCCAGAATACCACGATTGCAAGATCTCCGTCGCCGTCACGGTACCCAGGAAGTCACGTGTCTCACGAGGGTTAGGCTAACACAAAGTGGCTAGCTGTTATGCTAGCTCTGGAGTGTTTTTATCTCATGATTCCTGATTTTTTCCATCTCTCCCTGCTTGAACACAGCTGATTTCTTTGAAGGAGTAAATAACCGCTCCTGTAGAAAGCTATGAAGGCTGAGGAGACATTTCAACAGGTAGATTTAGGCGTTTAGAAGCTGAAACAATGGGCTAACTTTTTAATGGCAGTGATTTAAAACGGACACCAGAGGGCGCCCAAAACAAGCAAAACTGCATATTATCACTTTAAGGTAGTATTTGGGTTTTTATTGACATTTATTTGTAGAAAATCCTCCAGATGATTTAATGGTTTTTAGCAGACATTTTTCTCCTCTAATGTCTCAGAGGAAGGTGAATTTAAAACTGATACGATGAAAAAAGTTAATATTTTAGATTTTATTTGACAAAACCAAGTCTGATTTAAAAAACATTCCAACCACCAAAAAACAGTAGAAGATAACTGATATTTTTCTGTAATTTTTTTTTAATTTTTATAAATAACAGCGACAATAGATAATCAAGCTGGAATTTAAAGGGCTACAAAATGACAGTGTTCAATTAATTAGGACTGGAGTTAACCCTGAACATAGCACGTGATTTTAAAGAGGCAGCACTCATTTACCTGTGGCTAAATTGTCTATGTGCTCCCTTAATTCCACCTGGCTTTCTCTGCAAAGAACAAAACAACAGTTAACAAAGATGACCAAACTTTGGGCTCATTTGTTAAAAAACAGCGATTATGTGGGGTAATTTAACAACAAACAGGTCACGTGACAGTCCTGACTAGAAGCTAAAGCACCTGAGCGGAAACGTGATTTACCTGACGGAGTGAACGTGCAGGTCTAGCTGCTGGATCGCTGGTTTGAGGAGGTCCAGAAGCCCCTCAGCTACCGCATCCTTTCCCGGAGATGCTTCGACCACCGCCACAGCAGCCATATTGACAAGAAAATCAACAAAACCTGACAGGAAGTTACGTCTTCCACACGTCACAACGTGATACATTCATAAACCAAATAAAGCCCGGAGTTTCGACAGTTACCTACAAAAGGTCAACAGAGGTCGGATTTAAAAGTTTTAAAAAAATGTTTTAGCCTTTAAAAGGCGCTCACTGAAATACTTGGACATTTATAGCTTCGTTTATATTTTTTTATTTGGTTTCCTTTTCTGAACATTTGTATTTTTGTGCAACTTGTAAACAATAATCTAAGAATTTTAATAAATTATCTTCTTCCTCTCATTTTATAAAATATTTTAGTAAAATTGAGGCTTATCAAAATATAAAGTAAGTGATCAGATGTGGTCATATGGGTTATTAGCATTAACTTTAGCACGTTTCCACTGGAAGGAAGGCGAACGTTCACCTTTCTTTCCAGAATTCCGAGGATACCTGAAGGCAGCTGAAAGGATTACTCCATTTTCTTCCCCCTCAGTCGCTTCAGCAGCAGCACCATTTTAGACAGTAGAGCTACGTGGACCGTGTCTCCCAACTAAATATATATTTATAGTCACTCTACGCTTGTTAAAGACGGTTTTATACTTTATATAACACTCTGTTAGGAGACCATTGTCTTGGGGTTTATTTTTAAGTAGAATATTACAAAGAAACGTCGCACTGGAGCTAGCCGCTAAAGCTAAACCTAGCTGACTTCACTCGTCAAGTCCACAGTGAGTAAAATTCTTCATGTTACTTTGAGTCCTATTAAAACACAAACACTGGCTCTGATCTGTTTAGTTTTTTTTTTACTGTAAATGTACATCTAGTTTATTAAAATGCCGGTAGAGACCTTAGTGAAACCAGTTAACCCACATCTTAACTAAGCTAACCCTTTAGTGGCCAGATCTCACCACCGGTGCTCGCTTTAAGTTTAGATTTACAGCCTCAATATGATGAAACTCTTAAAAGTTTAAAAAACAAGAAAAAGTTATGTGGTTTTATGAAAGTTTAAAGTACAAATATTGTTTTAAAATGTCTAAATTAACTGAAACCTGAAACTTTTACAAAAAGTTTTTTTTTGGAAGTAATAAGTAAAAAAAAAAAAAAAAATTAAGGTACAAATGTTATTTACAGTCAATTTTAACATTAAAGTGAAAACCTGGAACACGGAACAAAAGTTCTGTGCCAAAAAAATTACCAAAGTTTTAAAAAAGTAAAATTCATCAAAAAGTAAAAGAACATTTTTAAGAAGTTAAACAAGTACACGTGTTTTAAAAGTGAAATTAATGAATATTTTAAAAAATATTTAGGCATAAACATCTGAAACTGTTATTTAATCACCCTGTGGTTGAAACATTCTATTTCTGAGTTTATTAATGGCATATTTTAAATGGGTAAATGTTAATGACAACTAAAAGAAACAGATCTTGTTTGTAGAAGTTGTTGGATCTTGTTCACATTAACGTCTCACATTATATTGGTTTGTTTTTCTGAACAGTTCAGAGTTGGGTTTTCTCCAGGAGTCTGGGTGCTACCCAGATCTGGTGAGAGAAACAAGCAGCCAGGTCTACAAAAACAGGACTGATCACATAATTTACAACCAACCAATCAGTTTATTTAGCACTTCATACCAGATCATTTTATGGTGATTTAACACTTGAGATCAAATCCATCCTGTTACCCTCCTGAGATCCAAGCTGTTTCTGAACTCCATGATTAGTAGGACCTCACAGACTGGACAGTAGGGCTGCACAATATTAAAAGAACATGCAATGTGTGATAAATAAGAGTGCTTACTGTTATGATGACAATATCAATGAACTAATACTTGGTAGGGCCCAATGAAATCCGTTTTAATTTATTCCCAAATTAAATACTTTTTCTGAATTCTGCATTTCCATTCTAACCATATTTTTTAACCTAAGTGAGTAATTATGGGGTGAATAACGAATCAAAGCCACAGGATTCTAAATCTAATGACTAGCCTGTTATTTAACTTTTACAAGTATAACAAAGTTCTGTGGTTCAGCTGAAGTTCCAACATTGACCGATCCATCTGATTGGCCAAATATTAGAAGGGTTACATTTGATTGGTCAAATCCCTAATTGTTCCATCAGATTGACACAACGCATTAGCTTACAAAGAATTGACGTGTAGCATGTATTGAAACATTTGCGCTAACCGTTTATCACAGTTTAATGTCTTTTGTGATGGGCCTGTCACACGTGTTGATATCACGATGGTCACCAGGGCAACGCTCAAGCTGCAAGGCCTGAGCACCACATTGGAGAGGTCCCAGATACAGGTGGGGAGCAAGCGTAACAGCCCCTAAGGGACGGAAACGTAGCAGAGGAGTTGAACAGTTTCTTTTAATTCCAATAAAACTGGATAAAAAAACCCAATAACAATCTTAAAAACTGTACAGCTTAAAATGATAAAACTGTTTCCTTAAAAAAAGTTCATAAAACAAAAATAAAAAGTTCCTAAAAGCTCCAGATGCATCCACTTGGTTAAAAGCAGCTACCAATAAAATAATCCTCAGACCTGTACCACACCAGTCTCAATGGAGGAGATTGCAGGGGAACTCCTGCCCTCAGCCGCCTCTCCCGGTCGCTCCCGTCATGTCCGGCGGCGGTGGCCTCTCCCACCTCTTCACCCTGCAAAGCACAGGCACTGGCCAGAAGGGTGTGGACTGAGGTCCACCCCCTGCACCTGTGCCACTTCCACCTGTCACCGCTCCAGCTTTGGGGACTAGGCGCTCGCTCCATTGTCACTGATCCACTCCACTTTGGGCTGGGTCCACACCTCTACAGGTGACGGTCATTAAAAGTCATGTCCAACCAGTAGGGGTGTAACGAGATCTCGTGGTACGAGATCTCGCGATATTAAAACGTCACGATATGTCTCGTTGAGATAACTTCAATCTCGCGAGATCTCATGACCGGATTATGTAATGGGTATTTGCGTTTCCGCAAGCAATTGAAACCTTGATTATTATAGGCAACACATGTCAACCTCGGGGAAACTATACGGTTTATGTTGTTATTGAAGCATGAAAACAAATAAACGATCGTCTATTTTAAAAAAAAGAGTGAATACATCGGAGCGCATCCTAAAGTGAAAGCGAAACTTAACTCTGCCGTTCCAGAGAAGCGCCTACCTGGAACGTGAATTAGTGAAAGAGCTGGGAGGACGATGTGTGTCTCAGTCAGAGCAGAAAGACATGGATCCCCTTCTTGCATTAAGATCCATAACAGACAGAGTCGCAAGGAGGAGAAAAGGAGACAGAGGTGTGTGCACTAAAATACAGTTTTATTCTATAAAAAGAAAAGCTTTTCTTAGCTTTGCATTTATTTTCTATTAATGATCAAATCCTTTAAGGTTTGAGTGAAGTTTAACTGAACTTCTATTTTTCAACAAAAAGAGAGAAAAGAAAACAGGGAGAAAACAGACAGAATAACAGAGAACTGAGAGAAGTAAAGAAGGACTGAAAGATCATGAGAGACACATATTTGGGGTGAGGTGGGGAGACACGTCCCCTGCACTATTTTAAAGTCAGTTTAGAGACCTGTAGTTTTTACTGTCTAAAAACATACAGTAGTTCCACTATATTAAATGTATACAGCTGTTGTTTTTAGGTTTAATATCACGGCTCTGTTCAAGTCCCCCTCTCTTCACCTAAAATCACATCTTTGGTGAGACAGGAGAGGAGGAGAGAGACAGAAAAAAAAACATTTTGCAGCAACAGTTTGATCTTTAAAATAATTCTGGAAAATTTGATTAACACCCCAAGATTCAAGAAATCAGAAAAAGAAAAACATCATTGAGTTTTTGGAAAAACTTCTAAAAGTGTTGGGGGAAAAAAGTGCTTTTTGATGCATAAATTTGATCTTTGAAGTTTTTTTGAAATTATTATTAAATCTCGTCTTGTCTCGTCTCGTGAACTCAATATCTCGTCTCGTGAATTTGTGTCTCGTCTCGTCTCGTGAGTTTTGGATCTCGTTACACCCCTACCAACCAGTCCACAGTGTATCAAAATCCCACTTAAAATACAAACAAAACATGCATCCAATAGATCAGGATTAAAAGTAAAAGTCATAAAGCCCCAAAAACTAGTTAAAATCAGAATAAACATACACATTTCCACTGTGGGACACAGTGAAGATGGATTTTCATTATATTGTGCTGCCCTACTGGACAGGAAGAAAAATAAAATAACACGTATAAACATTTAAAAACGCATACTTACTATGCTACTGTAGGATGATAATATTACTTTATATATACACATTGTATAGTGATATATATATATATATATACATAATAAATATATATATATATGTGTGTGTGTGAGTGACCTGTCCAGGGTGTCCCCGCCTCTCGCCCCTTGACCGCTGGAGATAGGCACCAGCTCCCCCGCGACCCTCTGTGGAGGAATAAGTGGCTACAGAAAATGGATGGATGGATGTGTGTGTGTATGCGCCTGTGGTATACACATATTGTGGTATATATGTAGTACTGTGGTACGAATGCTTTACTTGAAAGGACACTTATTTTATACAGATCAGGATTTAGCAAATAACTCAAAATTATGTGAGGGAAAACAAAAAGCTGGCTTCAGAAAACTTCAGCAAAGTCCACGTATACATGTTCCACGTCTTGTTGACCTTCTGAACTCTGATATCGTGCCTGACCGCCAGTGACCGGTCAGTTGTTTAAAGGGATATTTGGGTCATTCTGAAGTGGCGTTCTCTCATTTTTGTTTTAGTGGTGTGAAAAAGTTTTTGTACGTTATTCTGAAACTTTTAAGTGTGACAATTAGACACAGATGTACCATTAAAGACAAAACGTCTGTTTCTAAAGGAAGATGTTTGTTATTAAGGGGAAATGACCCTGACCCCGTGTGATAAAGTGATTCCTCCTAACCCTACTAACAGGTTGGAGGGTTTTCCATTATTTTTAAGGTCCTGTCACAGCGTCTCCATCAGATTCAGGTTAGAACTTGGACTGGGACACTTTCTCTGTAGCCTTTCAGAGGTGGACCTGCTGGTGTGTTGTGCTGTGTGACATTGTTCAGTTGTTTATAGAATATTTCCAGGCATTCTGTTTATAACTAAATAATAATTTACTTTTATATGGTCAGAATTATTGTTATCGTCAAAATTCTCTGAAATATTGTGATATTATTTTGGGGCCATAGCGCCGCTCACCCCTAGTTCTAACTGTAGAGGTTAGCTAACAGTTTTTAGAGTTCTAACTTCTAATTAGGCTAGACCTATCTATAAGTATTGCTCCAGTCAGAGGACTACTTCCCGTTTCTAGAGTCTCCGCCCACTTTGAGTGATGTCCTTGGTGAGTGTGATTCTTCTGTAGATAAATACCTGATAGAAGCCACTTCAGAACAGTCCAGAGCTCAGACTCACTCAGAATCAACTGGTGGACGCGTTCAGGCTTTGCTAGGTGTTTATTTTGGATCAGCTGTGGACGTCTACATTTAATAATCTATTTTAATGACCTGATTTTTTCCCCCTGTCTTGTTTCCAGGAGTCTACAACCACAGCTTTTCAAAATGAGCGCTGCCTCGTCCCAAAAAGTTGTCCTGAAAAGCACCACCAAAGTGTCCCTGAATGAGCGGTGAGGCACCCTGTCAGCAGTTAGTCACCAGAAGCAAAGACCCGCCTTGGTTTTTTACTTTGTAGTACTCTACGGAAGGCTGCTTTGGGGGACCGGATCCAGCATGGATGCAGTTCTGGCTGTTCCCTGCGTGTGCACTGCTCACTCAACGCTGTTGGACCTGCCGGCGGGGCTCAGAGGTCCCGGTGGTGCAGGGTGGGGGGTCTGGTCAGGCCGAGCTCTTGCGTGAGCAGTGCACACATGATGTAGTGGATCCTGCTTGGTAAGCAGCTGTAGGCCTGCACTGGACCAGACGGTGGACCAGACCAGTGTCCTGAGAATGTTTGCTCCATGTTTAGTGCACAGCTCTGTATACATGGGTGTACACCTGTGAGGGGGCGGGGCGACGGTGCAACGCCCCACGCTCTGATGTTTCTCTCTCAGTCTGAACCCAGTCACATGCTCCTCCATTCTTCTGCTCTGATTCTCCCTACTGAACTCTGACATGAATACTCAGTCCGAGCCTGGACGTGACCAAGAATCCGGTAACCCCTCCCCCTCCCTACCCCCCCTGCACCGGCGCCGTGAACACGGCGGTTTGTTTACGCATCACGGTCCATGCTGTAAGTGGCTGAGTGGCATCTGGTGTCCAGGGCCTCCGCTCCCCATCACCGGAGGCCTGTAAGTGGCCAATCGTTGCTCTTCTTCTGGAATCTGCTTCACCTTCTGTACTTTGATCTTCCTCTATCCTCAAGTTTTGTTTCCTCACCTCATTTGTTCTGATCTAAACCTGCTAAGTGCAGACGTGAATGGTTTTGCCTTGTCATGTGATTGAGAGAGAAAACAAGTGGAGCGGAAGTCACGCGTGCCTTAAGAGCCGCGTTTTTAACCGAGTCTATATGATGAGAAATGACTTGATGTGGAACCCTGCTTCCTCCTCCTGCTCTGTGTATCCGTCCCCTTCTTTTACTTCCTTCCTCTTCTTCCCTCCCACCTTTAAAGCTTCACTAACATGCTGAAGAACAAGCAGCCCACTGCGGTAAGCATTCGAGCCACCATGCAACAGCAGCATTTGGCTAGCGCCCGCAATCGCCGCCTGGCCCAGCAGATGGAGAACCGGCCGTCAGTGCAAGCTGCTCTGAATCACAAGCAGGTGAGCTCAGGTGGAAGATCATTTCATCCTCTTTCTGTTCAGGAGGTTCACGTGGTAGGTCAGGGCCTGGGTCTGATCACAATGGGCTGTAGTCCTTTAAACTGGTCTCAGACCAGTACCCAGATCAAGATTTAAAAATGCATTTAAACGGATGTTTGGGTTGTTCTATCAGTCATCTGCAGTAAGGACCACACCCATTAGTGACATCACTCAAAATGAGCAGTCTCTCTAGAAAAGAGCTGGACTATCCAGGTTCTCGAGGGCCGGTATCCAGCATGTTTAGAGGTTTCCTTGCTTCAAAACACCTGATTAAAATGTTGAACTACCTCAGGGCTTAAAGTTCTCCGTCAGATCAGATCTCTCTCGCTCGCTCATAAATAAAGATACGTGAGAGTAATGAAAGTCATGGGTGCGATTTTCTGAATGGGTCCTGTACTAGACTGGCCAAATCCATGTCGCGCCCGCGGCGCAGCGCGAACATCTCCGGTGTTCGACCTTTAGCGTGGACGGAGGTGACGAGTCCCCACCAATAAAACTACAGCACCCCAGTGGAACAAGGTGCTGCTGTGTGAGGAGCGTGTTCAGGTGAAGGAGGCGTGGTCTGGATAGACCGGTCCGGAACGAGTCTCTCAGTCCAGCATGTACGCCAGCGGTTAGGGTGACCAGATGTCCCGTTTTGTGCAGAATTGTCTCGTATTTTTATTACTTTTTTCACACGTTCCACAAATTTAGACACTGTCCCGCATTGACCGTTAACGCAGGCTTTGACTTATTTCTGCACTCCACAATAAAAGGTTCAAACGGTTTTTGAAAGAAGAGAAGTTTCTCTTTCAGCTCAGCAAAGTGTTATTATGGTTATTTATGTAATTAGACCCGCGAATCAGCCTCCCTCTCACACACGAACGTAGAAGGTAGGAGAAGAAATGAGTGACACCGAGTAAAAGGGAAGGGAGAGAGAGTAAAGAACCGTGGTCTGGCGGTAGAGCAACCGTGTTTCATATTGCAGTCCTGGGTTCAAACCCCGGTCTGAGCATGCATCCAAATTCGATGTTATTTTTCTTTAATAAAATAATGAATAATTATTTATATTACTACATAGATATTGCGTATTTTACTGTGTGCTTCCTCCACCTGGACAGAAGTCTGTGTGGACCTGCCGGTCTCGAAAGGAGCTGCTCTTACAACCTATACCCCCCCCCCCTCCCAGCAGCTGATTTTCCGTCAGATGAAAATATTTAGCTTCAACCCCTGAACTACCTCCTTAATGTGCCTTAAGGCCGGTTCACACGGCAGGATTTTTCCCCCGAGTCTCCTCCTCCGACAATCTTAAAGACGTACCTGATCGTTAAAGATAATCTTATCAGATCATCCTCTCGTGTGTGGAGGGTTAAGAGCGCTCTGGTCCGCTCAAAACGCCGTCAGGACCGCTCCCATCGCAAATCTGTGAAATCGAACACGTTGGATTGTCTAGACCCGACATCGCAGCGTGTGTGGTGACCCCTGAGAATCTGCCTGCAGAGATCGACGTGTAGCCAATCAGAGAGCGAGTTGACAGACTCCGCTGCGCGGCGAAATTAATCTCTCATCAAAACAGCTGCTGGGATTATTTAAAACAGTCACAAGTTCATTTTCCTCACCTCGCCTTCTTCCGGTTCGCGGGGGCAGCCGGGCATCCCAGGCCATCCTCTCCCCGGCCAAGTCCGCCAGCTCCTCAGCTGGGACGCCCGGCGTTCCCCCCGGTCAACCTGAAGATGGATTTCCTCCAGATTGTCCTGGGTCGACCCGGGGGTCTCCTGCCAGCAGGACGTGCCCGAAACACCTCCCGTTCATTGTTTTCAGTAAAAATAAAAGCTTTCATGTTTGTTTACTCCAAAGTCACGTTTGATCTCGTGAAGTTCTGCGAGATTTCACGTCTGATCTGTGAATGTTCGTGTGTGAAATTGGTTCGTGTGTGATCCCACCACACACTGTAGGATCAGGACGGTCAGTGCCCACCATTTTTAAAGGAACATTTCTCGCCACGTGTGTGGTCTCTTAGGATTTAAAATCGGCCGTCAATTTGAAAATCCTGCTGTGTGAACCGGCCTTTAGGCCGTCAGAAGCCTCTGGATCACCCACTAATTCAGGTCAGGTGTGTTTATGCAGAGAAACACCTAAAACCTGCAGGACTGTAGCCCTCGAGGACCAGGATCACCCACCTCCGCTCTAGAAACAGGAATCAGATCAGTAGGGACGCTGATTTCCAGGTGTTTAAAATAAAATGTCACACTGGTGCATTAGAACCAGGGAATTAACTCGAGGTGTATTGATTTACAGGCACACACCTACAACACCTGCTGCTGTCTCTGCTGTGCAGCTGTCCTGGGTTCATTCTAGAGACGCCTGCTCTTAGTTTATGATGTTTATTCTGCAGCAGTAACAGTCATCAGTGGGGCTTTTTAGAGTGGGGCTGTCTATAGCAGCATAACTAAAGGTGGAGTCAGGATAACTAACTGGGTTTCATTAAAGGAGAGTCTGAAGCCAGGTCTTCAAAGTAAACCAGGTTTCTGCCTGATGGATGGGAACTGGAAGTTCTACTTTTAGAAACTCTGACTCAAACGTGTGCATTGTGGTAATTTAGGATGCCTTAAAAGATCATAAAATGTAAACTACCATCCCTAGTTTAATCATAACTTGTAGTCCCTAATCTGTTTCATGTTTGACTCTCAGATCCGCGTTGTGTCCAGTTTAAACCTCCTAACATCCCGGTGACACCCTGGCCTTATGGGAGGGATGTTTTCCTTCTGTGTTGTTCTTGATGACCTGATTTAATCTTGTTGCGATTGCTCCTCCTGAACTCGTGTCAGAGCTTAAAGCAGCGTCTGGGGAAAGGCAGCATCCAGGCCAGGCTGGGCCGGCCCGTCGGGGCTCTGATGCGAGGAGGACCTGCTGGGGGAAGAGGAGGAATGCGGGGGATGACCAGGGGAGGCCTCAGAGGGGGAATCAGAGGAGGAATCATCCGGGGGGCTTTGTCTTCTCTGAGGGGTGAGTGTTCCTCCTCCTAAGGTCAGGACTTGGCCTCAGGTCTTCTTCAGTGCCCAGCTGAGATGTGGCCTTGTGTTAAAACAGGGAGGAGAATGCCTATGGGGGGGCCCATGAGAGGGCGGGGCTCTGCCGGACGCCTACCGATGCGCAGAGGAGGTCGGTACCGTGGAGTTTCTGGAAGAGGAGGACCTCTGTCTCGAGGAGGAGGCCGAGGAGGAATGCCCAGAGGCAGGGGTTGAGTTTAATACCATCATTAGTTCATGCTTGAGTTCTCAAACGTGTGTAAAAATTGAAGGGCTGATTTCTTTCTTTGCCGTCTCTTAATGGCGGCCTTCTCCCAACAGGACGCGGTGGACTTCGCGGACGTGGTGGATTCACTGGTCGAGGAGGCCGAGGACGTGGGCGGGGCAGAGGACTCGGCCGTCCCGCTGTCACTCGGGAACAGCTCGACAACCAGTTGGATGCATATATGTCAAAGACCAAGGGTCACTTGGATGCAGAACTAGATGCCTACATGGCCCAGGCAGACCCGGACAGCATGGAGTAACGGGCCGGGGCAGGACTGTAGCGTAGCGTCAGGTGGAGGTGCTGCTCCTGGAAGAGCCAATCAGCTGATTCAGACATTCACCCTGATGTTCTCAGACTTCCCTAAAGTGATTCTTTTTGTTTCAAACAGACGTGTTTGACATAAAACTGGTTTAGTCTTTGTTGTCCGTTCAAACCCCTGGAGTTCTTTCATTGGTTCGTCCTAAACACTCGCCGTGGAAAACCTTTTTTAAATTATACTTTACAAGAATGTAATCCAAGGATTTTAAGGCGTTTTATTTTTTCTTGTTTTATATTTGACGGATAACCTACTGTTCAGGTTTTGGATCATTTGTATTCCCTGAAGCAAAGAAGATGTTTGTTTTAAAATAAAACTAATCTCCCAAGTTGTTCAGTTTCAGATGTAATGGATTCAAATATGAATGAGATCGGTGAACATTTCGCTGTTAAAGCAGTCGATCTCTAATACATTTTATGGACTCGCACCACCAACGGCTGGTCTGGAGACACCAGTAGCTGATGCTCATCTCCAACATCGTTGGTGTTTCTGCTCAGTGTGAATCGACCTGCTTCCCTCGTCCAGAGTAAATACTCCCTGGTCCATAAAGACGACGACACCTGTACCTGGTGGTGTGTTCAGGTAAATGGCCCGTACTCGTATGGCGATTTCTAAGTCCAAGGACTCCCAAAGTGCTTTCCACCACTTTCATTCACACACTGATGGAAACGGTTTCCAATGGTCTGACGTGACACTTGGTTCCTTCTCACCTCCCTTAAATGTGCGACCACCATACTGTTCATCAGCCATCAGTGTGGGACATGGCCTTCATGAAACATTCAGAATTTCAGTCTTCCACACAGCAGCCAGGTTCTGGCTCGGCCCAGATGCCTGCTAGGCTCATCCACTTGCTACCCAGAGAGCACGGTTCCTCTCATCAGTCGACAAACTGCTCATTTAAATTCTGCTGTCAAGTCGATCTTGAGTTATTTGGACATTTTTGACCAATCTCTCTTGAGGATATAAGTTGAATATCTGATGGTTTAAACTTCTTCTCTCTCCTCTTTGGTCCTGATCTACATCCACGTCTCCTCCTCTTTAACTCACTTGGGGTTATAGTTTGGACTTTTCAGATGTCGCTCCCTCTTGTAAACAAGTCTATCATTGATATGGTTACACGTCATAACAAGTAGTCCAATGTAGCAAATAACAGCAAGCAGCACAACATTCAAACCAGAACAAAGACGAATCACTGAACAAACACACCTTCACTCAGAAAAGCAGAGAAGAAATCAAAAACCACCTGCAGCATAACGGAGCTCCTGAAGCACGCCATCACCAGGGTACGGCGCCGTCCTAGAACTCAGGCATGGCCCTTTATTGGAATGTTTGGTGGTCCTGCTAGCTTGATGCTAACATGATGATGTAATCAGATACTTCAGAGTTTTCTGCTTCATGTTTGGATCTCAGTCGGGCTTTGACTTGAACATGGGTGATGACGTTAGGAGGAAGTGACTGCACCTCCTCAGCACTGACACAGCAGCAGCTGGGTCTATTTATACGCCACATTCTTGAACGTCTCAACATAAAAAGCAAGTGGCAGTAAAAGCACACTAGCATAACACAGCTCTGTGTTTACACTCTGACACAGTTGGCAGGAAATCAGGAGCGACTGTTGCAGTTTTCATGCACGCTCCAGAAAATACATTCTAAAACTTGAATTATCTGCAGCGACACTACAGGCTCCATTCCTCAGACTGTGAAGGAGTGCTGCAAACCTGTAGGTCAAAGTCACACTCCGGTGGAGTCTGTTGGTTTAGTGCCAAACATCAGGTCACATTTCACACGTACACACTTTAACTCCTGATCACTACACAACTCATGGACTTGTTTTATGAATTTTAGTATTTTTGTTTGAATAAAAACCTTGTTTTCCCTCCAGTCCTGTGTCTCACCTGATTATTGACATGGCTGTTTCTGTTATCTGCTTGAGAATTATGGTTTTGTTGTGTTTAAATATATTTTTTAAATTTTTTTTTAAGAAAAGTAAAATACCGTCCTTCCCTAAGTGTGTTTCTGTGTAAAGGTTATAATCCTGTCTTACTGTGAACAGCCTCTGTGCAGAGAAATAGTTAGGGATGTATCGATACCACTTTTTCAAAACCGATCCGATACTTAAATCTGAGTACTCGCAGATACTTCTACCACACAAAAAAATGCAACAAATTGGAATACAGGTTTTATTTTTTCTTCTCTGCTTTTTACAACAAATAACTGAGTTAGATAAAAAATATATATATATATATATATATATATATATATATATATATATATATATATATATATATATATATATATATATATATTAATAAAAATGATCACTAAGCTAAAATATAAGGTGAAAAATAACCATTTTCTGTGATTTCACAGTGAAATTATTGCAGATTTCCACATTTTAACCAAATAAAATGAACTATTTGGCACCATCTCCAGCTCTCAACCCACACTGTTCCTCTTTAGCTCAATAGCTCCCCCTAGTGTTCAATATAGGAAACTACAACAGAAATCACAAGTCACAGACAGTGAAGCCACTGGTATCGGTTCCTGATATCGGGTTACTTTAACCGATACCGATATCGGTGCATCCCTAGAAATAGTGTTTACGTCCTTCAGAACTGAGCAGCTAGTCCATGCTAAGGGCTAGTCTGAGCTAACTGCTAGTCCTAGCTAAAGAAAAAGTTTTTTTTAGCTCCTTTCAAACTCTAAATCACCAGGTGCTTTACAATCATAAACAAGTGAGACAGAAATACACGACAGTAGAAATATAAGCAGGAAAACAACTGACATGAGCATCCAGTCAGAGCTGGGTCAAAGGTCAATGAAGCAGGTTGACCACGAGAATCCCTGACTTTAGGAACCAGCTGGTCCAGAGAACAGGAGGATTTTAGTTTAGACTTCAACTGTAGAGTGTTCTCAGCGTCCAGTTTTAATAGAGTGTAAACACGTCTGGAACAGCTGTAGTTTAGACATCTCTTAGAGGAGATCTAAAGTTGAATATCATCAGCATAAAGATTTGAAAGAGGTCAGGAGGTGCTGAAGCAGGAGGAGATACAACTACAGAAGACACTGTGGGTGAGGGACGTGGACCTGTACCCGGAAACAGCCAGAGAATGGACCTACCCAGTGTCCTAATGAAAGCTGCAGTCAGGTCCAGCAGAACCAGAACAGAACCTTCTGCATCATTAGAACTCAGAGTGTCACTGGAAAGTACAGTCAGTGTCACTCAGAGTGTCTTAGTTTCAGTATGAGCTCTACAGAAACGATGTGCTCATCCAGAAATACCTTTTCCAGGATCTTGGAAATAGAGACTGTAGCTGCTGAAGAGAGGAGGTTGAGATCTGATTTCTCTAGAAGTGGGTGGATTACAGAGTTCTTAAAGTAGGCAGGGACTAGACCAGGAACCAGTGAAGCTTTGGTTAACGTGAGAACACTGGGACTGAAAGACATTTTTAAATAAAGATGAAGGTAAAATATCAAGACTGTATTTAGGTATTTCTACGTAACAATCAATACATAGAGACTTCCATCTGTTTATATGCTGCAGCTACCTGTTGGAATGCAGCAGGACCATCTAAACCAGCAGGATCATCTAAACCAGCAAGACCATCTAAACCAGCAGGATCATCTAAACCAGCAGAATCATCTAAACCAGCAGGACCATCTAAACCAGCAGGACCATCTAAACCAGCAGGACCATCTAAACCAGCAGGACCATCTAAACCAGCAGGACCATCTAAACCAGCAGAATCATCTAAACCAGCAGGATCATCTAAACCAGCAGAATCATCTAAACCAGCAGAATCATCTAAACCAGCAGAATCATCTAAACCAGCAGAATCATCTAAACCAGCAGAATCATCTAAACCAGCAGAATCATCTAAACCAGCAGGACCATCTAAACCAGCAGGATCATCTAAACCAGCAGGACCATCTAAACCAGCAGGACCATCTAAACCAGCAGAATCATCTAAACCAGCAGGATCATCTAAACCAGCAGGATCATCTAAACCAGCAGGATCATCTAAACCAGCAGGATCATCTAAACCAGCAGAATCATCTAAACCAGCAGGACCATCTAAACCAGCAGGACCATCTAAACCAGCAGGACCATCTAAACCAGCAGGATCATCTAAACCAGCAGGACCATCTAAACCAGCAGAATCATCTAAACCAGCAGGACCATCTAAACCAGCAGGATCATCTAAACCAGCAGGACCATCTAAACCAGCAGGACCATCTAAACCAGCAGGATCATCTAAACCAGCAGGACCATCTAAACCAGCAGAATCATCTAAACCAGCAGAATCATCTAAACCAGCAGGATCATCTAAACCAGCAGGATCATCTAAACCAGCAGGATCATCTAAACCAGCAGAATCATCTAAACCAGCAGGATCATCTAAACCAGCAGAATCATCTAAACCAGCAGGACCATCTAAACCAGCAGAATCATCTAAACCAGCAGAATCATCTAAACCAGCAGGACCATCTAAACCAGCAGGACCATCTAAACCAGCAGGATCATCTAAACCAGCAGGACCATCTAAACCAACAGGACCATCTAAACCAGCAGGACCATCTAAACCAGCAGGACCATCTAAACCAGCAGGACCTGACAGTTTATTTCTGTCTACAGTTCAAGTCAGAGCCCATTCTAGTTTTATTATTAATCTTTATTTAGCCAGGAAACGTCCCATTGCGTTTCAGAAACTCTTTTCCAAGGATTACCACCTATAGTAGATAATATGGACTGAATATAGTAGATAATATAGACTGAATATAGTAGTAATATAGACTGAATATAGTAGATAATATAGACTGAATATAGTAGATAATATAGACTGAATATAGTAGATAATATAGACTGAATATAGTAGATAATATAGACTGAATATAGTAGATAATATAGACTGAATATAGTAGTAATATAGACTGAATATAGTAGATAATATAGACTGAATATAGTAGATAATATAGACTGAATATAGTAGATAATATAGACTGAATATAGTAGATAATATAGACTGAATATAGTAGTAATATAGACTGAATATAGTAGATAATATAGACTGAATATAGTAGATATAATAGACTGAATATAGTAGATAATATAGACTGAATATAGTAGATAATATAGACTGAATATAGTAGGTAATATAGACTGAATATAGTAGTAATATAGACTGAATATAGTAGATAATATAGACTGAATATAGTAGATAATATAGACTGAATATAGTAGATAATATAGACTGAATATAGTAGATAATATAGACTGAATATAGTAGATAATATAGACTGAATATAGTAGTAACATAGACATTAAATGTGTCTAACTTAAGACAGAAACAGAATTCAGTCTGTCTAATACAGTGTAATGTCTAAACCAGTGTTTAATTCACACTAAAACGGTGTAAATCTCTTTTCTAGCCGGTAAAATGTGTGGTCTCTGAGTGCTTCTGCAGCCGAACCGGTCCGGTACCGGCGGGTGAGCAGTGAGACCCGGTAATAGTGACTCATGTTCCCCGTTCCGAGCTGTTTACCACCGAGAATCGTTTCTGTTTCTGTCCCACGCTTCCTGCTCCCATCAGCTCAGCATGCGCCGCATTCTCACGGCCACGCGGTGTTCACGCGTCGAATCTGTGCGCTGATTGGCTGGAGCCGGGACAAACAAAGGATTTCCACCAATAGGAACCGTGTGCACGCGCTGAGCCACAACGTCCACCCCGGCTGCACATGCTCAGCTGGAGCCGCCGTATAAAAGGGCCTGGGCGTCTTTGTTTACAGCATAAACCCGAGAGCGGCAGAGGAGGAACGTCCGGCTGTTTTAACGCAGAGACACAGAACGCAGTCATGGTGGCGATGACTAAGAAAGTGAAAACCTTCCAGGTGGTGCTGTCAGAGCCGTGCAAATCGTTTTACTGCGGCGGGGACCGCGTGAGCGGTCGTGTGGAGGTGGAGGTGTCCGAAGTGACCCGGGTGTCCGCCGTCAGGGTCCTGGGTTTGGGCTGCGCCAAGGTGGAGTACGCTAAGGGCAAGCAGCGGTGCCGCCAGGAGGCCGAGTACCTCCGCCACGAGGAGGTTCTGACCCTCAGCGACCACCCCGCAGGTACGGCCTCACCTGTTGAAATAGACAGATAGAAAAGAATAGCCTCCG
Source organism: Callopanchax toddi (assembly GCA_006937965.1). Lineage (NCBI taxonomy): Eukaryota > Metazoa > Chordata > Actinopteri > Cyprinodontiformes > Nothobranchiidae > Callopanchax > Callopanchax toddi. The sequence continues at coordinate 406,441 of SSNR01000042.1, read as the reverse complement.
GGCTTTACTCAGTGGCGACGCCTACCGGATGTAGGGAGAAGTGCTCGTGCTCAGGTTTCACTCATCCGGATCCTTATGAGGACAAAACTGTCCTCCAGGAACTGCTCTAAACATTATGATCACATGTAAAGTTATGCTCAGGATTTAAACTGTTTAATGCCAGTTTCATTACATCATGCTACGTTTTATTTTTTAAAAGTTAATTATCATAATAGTTAATGAAATGTACCTGAACTAGTTTTTGCTGCTGCTGTTGTGGAACCCTTTGGAGAACATGCCTGGTCTCTGTACAGGAAATAGTCGAGTTTACTTTAACGGTTATACTCCTATGCAGCCTCTCTCCTGGACTTTTATGATTTTTTTCCTGCACATGAAGACGTGGAGATGTGGACTGGAAGTTCAGTGTTTTTTATTTTTAAGTACTTCGACACTTTGATAAGGACCCAACATCTCCTGGATTCTTGAGCCTACAGCCATCAGGGAGGCTCTAATGAAACCTGAGCCTTGGAGGACTCCCGCTCTGCTCTCAGGTTCAGTCAGCATGACACTGATACAGTAGGGAGACATTAAGTTCCCTGACTTTCATTCACTACTCACTAAAAGTTTAATATTTTTGGTGACAGTTGATGAAAACAACAGTTCCCTCTACAGTGATGTCATGGAAGTTGGGATTTCCTCATCTCTAACACTTTACTGAAACAAAGACAAACAGAGGTGGGAACACCCCAACAAAACAGTCTCCATAACTGGTCATGTGACCTTCAGTTCCAGCATGACATCACCTTCTCATGTCATGCTGACTTTCTGTCTCCTGAGTCATGACATCACACTCTTCTTGAGGGACGTCATTCAGGTTCTGGGGTTCATGGAGACTCAGCTGATCCATAGGTTTTCTATGGATTCAGGTCTGGAGAAAGTCCAGGTCTCTCCCAGTCTCCAGTAGCCGTTCCCTAACGATGAACCTGGATGGTCTGGAGCGTTGTGGTCCATGTATAGGATCGGTGACTGGATTAATGATGTCATCCAGGCAGTGTGGACTTGTCTCAGAGACATTCACAGAGTGGCTGTAAAACAGGATTTTTATTCACATTAGGTGGCTCAGTCTTTGGAAGTGGACATGTTTGTCCTCTGGTGATTAAAAAGGACCACATTGACATTTGTGAACTGTTTGTTTGGTTTTCAGACTCTGATGGATCCGTGGTTCTGAGACCTGGTAACAAGTACGAGTACTCGTTTGGATTCGACCTTCCTCAGCAGGGGTGAGTCAGACCTTCAGGCCGTCCAGAACCTTTTCGCTCACTCGGCGGCCGTTAACTGGTCCGTTCTGTTGGTTTCCATCAGTCAGCTGGTGTCGTCATACAAGGGGAAGTTTGGCTACGTCCACTACTACGTGAAGGCCCAGATGGAGAGACCTCAGCTGCCCACTGTGGAGAGCAAGAAGTTCTTTGAGGTGGAGGAACCTCTGGATGTGAACACACCAGACCTGCTGGTGAGTCCGGGACACACTGGAGGTCTGGAACTAGTCCAGGGACCCCAGATTAAAGTGATGGTACCAGTTATCCACACCCACCATGATGCCACTCAGACATTATAGCAATAATCATTTTAAAGCGTAAATTGTTCCTGTACTGTTGGCATCATTACCCAGAATGCATCAGCACATAGTTGTGTGTTAGTGTGCTGGAGACCTACTGACCCGGTTCCTCCTGTGTGTCCCCAGTCCCCCACTGGCGGCATGAAGGAGAAGAAGGTCACCTGCATGTTCATCCCGGACGGCCAGGTGTCCCTGAACGTCAAAATCGACCGCCGCGGGTTCTGCGAGGGTGAAGACATCTGCATCAACGCCAAGTTTGAGAACACGTGCTCCCGCATCGTGGTCCCCAAGGCCGCCATCATCGCCAAGCACATGTACCAGGCCAACGGGCGCACCAAAGTCTTCCGCCAGAAGCTGTCCTCGGTGCGCGGGAACCACATCATCTCTGGCATGTGTGACGCCTGGCAGGGGAAGAGCATCAGGGTGCCGAAGATCAAACCCTCCATGCTGGGCTGCAACATCATCCGCGTGGAGTATGCCCTGATGGTGAGTCTGCTGTCAGGGGGAGGAGTCTGTCAGACAGCTGTTCCCAGCCTGCTGTCTGACCTATCACAGGACACATTCAGGTTCCTAAACCTTTCAGTCGACTTCAGTTGAAGGTTTTGTGATTTTTGAGCAGCGCTGAACCATCACACTCTTTATGAAGTTTTATAGTCATGTGAGGGTTAACAGGTCTGTGCAGAGAACTGTAGGCTAATATCCTGGTTTTTTAGGAAGTGTGTTTGTCTTGATGACGTGAGGAGAGTAAATCAAAGTGACACCTGATGTTAGACGGGCCTTCATTCTGTTATAGACTGTGCTAACGTTCCTGATTCCTTCCCAGATTTACGTCCACATCCCCGGCAGCGAGAAGCTGATCCTGGAGCTGCCCCTGGTCATCGGGACAGCTGGACTCGGTAGTCGTACCAACAGCGTGAGCAGCCAGGAGGGTTCGGTCAGCAACGCCTCCCAGAGCTGGGTGTCCCTCAGGATGCCGTCTGAACCACCGAGCTACTGCGACATCACCAAGGACTGCCGGCTGGACCAGCCCCTCACGCCGCTGCTGGACGACGTGGACGGCGACGACAGTCCCATCTTCATGAACGCTCCCAGCTTCCACTTCCCGTCGCCCCCAGCCTACACCGAGGTAGGACCCAGGCTTTTAACACGGCACCTTTAAGGTTTTAAAAGTGCTTGAATTGGGTTTCAGTGAAGGTGAGAACCCTGGTTTTTGTTTTCCAGACCGAGGAGGAGCACAACGGGAATGCTCGCATGCTTCCTGTCTGCTAAAATCCAGAGTCCTGGAGCGGTGTTCCAGCTCTCAGACTGTTCTTCTAAAAGCGCTTCCACGGAGCTGAAGCTCCAGATGAGACGGGACGTTGGATCGGCACTCGCCTGTTAGCCTGCTTCATCTCCTCTCCTGATGCTGAGTCTTCCTCCTGGTGCCGTTCGGGTCGGAGACCTGAAGCCGTCCCTTCCAGAGCCGGGCGGCGGCGGCGGTCAGATCGGACCCGGCTCGCTGAGAGACGTTAAACGTGAATCATTCCGGTCAGGAGTAGTGGTTTCTGTCCCTCTAAACGAGGTTTCCTGTAGCACCACCGCTGCTGACCAGCTCCTCTCTTCGTGTGAATCTTTTCATTTGGGAATTAATTGACCTTCTAGTTTTTAGAGCCCTAAACCTGATCCTTCCCATCTGTTATTTGCTGACACAGCAAAGTGAATCAGCAGCTCAGACTGATGAAAGCACCTTTCAGAACATCAGGTCCAGTTGTCTCAGACAGCATTTCTCTGTGATGGTTCTGGGCTCAGACAGAACCACAGTGTGACTGATGTGTTTGTGACTTTGATGCCTTGAAAGTATTTTTGTAAGAAACCCTATGGGTCTGTTTTTATTAAAGAAACGTTGAAATATGATCAGAATGTTTGTTTTTGTTTCACTGGTCCAGTAGCTCGTTAACACTAATCAGCCAATCACATGGCAGCATCTGGTTGGTGGGGGTCTAAATCCAGTGAGAAGCGGTTGAGGTCAGAGGTCAAGGGGCATAGATCCAGAGATGAAGTGATTCCTGACCTGTGGTCCTGAAATCAGCTGAACCACCTGAAGGTCCATCACCCTGCTGGACCCCCTGCAGTCCTCAGCATCCTATCCTGGAGCGTCTCCACTCTCCCACATGTCCTTCAGTCCAAACTGTCCCCGCCTTCTGCTCCAGCCTCCATCAGTGGATCACCAGCTTTTTGACGGACAGGAGGCAGCAGGCGAGGCCGGGGACGACGTCCAGACATCAGTACTGGTGGTTCCTCCTGAAGTTCGCAGACGACTCCGGTCATCCGTCTCATCCTGAACGGTGAGTCAGCATTCAGACAGGAGGTGGAGCAGCAGGTCCTCAGTGCTGTCAGAACAACGAGGAGCTCAGCAGTCTAAAAACGTCAGGTGGAGCCCCCATCCCCGATCTCAACCCCCGTCATCGTAGATCTGGTTGCCGTGGTTACCAAGGCCCCTTCAAATCTTGTTGCCACATTGACATAATTTATCACTGTTCAGACCCGAGCTGCTGACAGCTTTTAAACTGTTATTTTGAAAATCCCACAGGATACAGCAGCAGACTGAACTGGACCAGAAGAGACTGGATCACCAGACCTGGAGCTCACTGACAACGAAAAAGTTAAATGTCAAAAAGAACAGCAATATTTAAATCAGGGGTCCCTAATCCTGGTCCTGGAGGGCCGCCATCCGGCATGTTTTAGTCGTTTCCCCACCCCAACACACCTGATTGTATCACCTGTCCTCGATGTCTTTAAGCTCTGCAGAAATCCTTTAATCAGCTCAGGAAGACGTCACAGTAGGAACATCTTTAATGGTTTTTACAAAATGACATCGAAACTGTCAACAGTTCAAAACAACCTCTTAACAAATTGTGTCTTTCTGCTGGAGGACTGATGGCTTTCTGTCTCAGGTCCCTCAGAGAGTCACAACCAGGCTTCCACAGAGCAGTTCTATTTTAAATCTGTAACAAACTGGAAGTGAACGGAGGTTTGAACTAGTGCTGTCATGCGATTAAAAAAATTGTGCGATTAATTAATTATGATCTGTAATTAATTAATCTAATTAATCGCATTTTTAATCGCATCTAAAGAAATGGCTAAAGAAAGCCCTCCTCTTGAGTTATTGTCATTTAAATTCATTAAATGATTGTGTCAGACCAGTAGATTGATATAGAACAACATAAAGTGTCTATCTGAAGTCATTTATTGTGTTTAACAGACTTGAACAGATTCAGTCCCAGTGCAACCATTACTTTGGTCAGTGGACTCAGTCTGCAGCAGCTCTGTTAACCCCTCCTCTGATTTTAGGTTTTATCTGCTGTAAAGCACATTGTGTTGTTCTGCAGGAAATGTGCTCTATAAATAAAGTTGATTTGATCTTCCACCAAGAATGAAATTTAAATTTCAAAGGTGGGGGGGGCACAACTTGAATACAGGGGTGGGAGAAGGGGGTCTGAACTGTTTAAAAAGAGCCATAATATCAACCCTACACCTAAAAACAACAGCCAGGATCCATTTAATATAGTGCAACATTGTTTTAGACAGTAAAAACTACAGGACTCTAAACTGACTTTAAAAACGAGCAGAGGACACGTCCCCCCGGCACCCCCCAAACTACATCCATGTCTTCCATCGGGCACCGCTGACTGGACCGGCTCATAACACCGCCAGTCCAGCGGTGTACTAGGTCTACTGGTAACCAGTGGTCAGCGCTGTGCTGGGCAAGCGGTGGAAGCTGTGAGCCGGCCGGTCGCGCACCGGACCAGCTGATATTTAAGGCTGAAATACACCAGCGATCAGCGCTGCGCCACGTCGCGCCGTTACTTTGAATATAAACCGTTGTAGTCCGTCAGATCACTCAGTGTAGGCTACTAGTGATCAGCGCTGTGCTCCACAAGCGGTGGAAGCTGTCAGCCGGTCGCGCGCGCACCGAACCGGCTGACAGCTACGTGTAATCAGTGATCAGAGCTGTGCTGGGCTGACGGTGGTCATCGGTTCCGGTCGAGTAGCTCGTGAAATGAGCAGGTCGTTTTAATTTGCACTTCCTGTTGCAGCGGGGTCAGATAAATAGCGCTCTAAAAGGTGATGCCGGTTTCATAACACCGCTATGGCCATCAGCTGTTTTGTCTCGGCATCATGCGTAGGTCACGTGATCACTTCCTGAAAGTGAGGGGCTCTGAGCCTCACAGAGCCTGTCTCT